>CM034604.1:7800131-7816018 GCA_020091685.1 Lutjanus erythropterus | reverse complement strand
GCTCAAGATGCAGACACGTCTACTCTCTCTCTGATTCTGTCATAAATTCCTTTCTTCATAATCTACTTTGTGAACATATCATCATATCATCATATGAGACCAGGCTTGCTGTTAATCCAACATTTATTAACATTGTATTAGATTCTCATCACCTGTTAAATAAAACCAGTCAGAGCTGCAAGAAAACAAAACAAAACAAAACAAAAAACTTTAAAAAACTTGATACAAGTTTACAAAGCTTCATGAACCTGAGATTACTTTTTTCTAAAAAACTCAAAAAATCAAACCCTGAGACAGTTTCCATTCACATAGTCGGAAAGAATTGGCATCTTTTGCATGTGGCTTATGATTAAAGCCATTCAGAGTCTTTTAATTTATTATCCTGTTGTGGATCACTGCAAATGTTTTTGACATGTTTGTTGTGGTTTAAAATGTTCTTCAGTAGTTGTCCCAGGTCGCTGCTTCTGTTGTTTGGCTGTCGGGAGATCTCCATCTCTAACTACTGGTTGAAAACGCATGCAGTCTTGTGACAAAAAAACAAAACAAAACAAAACTATCCTTATCCCTATGACTTCCACAACAACATGGCTTCTTTGAAATTTGTCTGAGTCTCTCTAATACCCCACTGAACACTCCCACCCACAAATAAATTAATGATGGTCAAAGGTGATGCAACAAAACAAATGTTAAAACAAATCCAATTCAGTACAGTCCCGTTCAATTCAGTTTCCTTTGAACATACTGGAAGATAGTAATGTCTCATCAGAATACTACGTCAAGTACATAGTCATCTTTGCATGAATTCCAGCACGGAGGGTGCTTGCTCCTGGTATACCAGATTAATGTTGTGATCATGTTTCAAAAAGCAGAATTCAGATCAGATCAGTTCCATGAACTTAGGTCACATTTAGGAGTAAATTTAACTTGTCAGAGTAGTTTATCACAGCATACTTTTTACTCTTTCTTGAGTAGATTTTTAGAGAAAATATTACATTCGTCAGAGCACACGGATTTACTTATCTATCTATTATTTTATACATTCATGATTTGCTGATTATTTTTATTTATTTTATTTTTTTTGCCAAATCATTGTAACTTTGTGCCACTTGCTGGGAATTTGTCCTGAGTGTATATGTGGCAGATTATCTAATGGCTGTCTCTCTCAGGATGGACAGACATGCAATCAATGTTGCTTGTACAGAACAGAAAAATCAGATTAAATACAGAATTTGATGGCCATTAAAGTAATATTTAGTTGTAACGGTCTGACTGTATTTGCTTAGGGTGCCAGTTAGGTCAGTGCCTAACAATACATCGTCAGGGTGTGAGTCAGAATTTTTTTTGAAGTAGTCAACCGCACATAAGGTAATGAAATAAGGGCATGTGCAACAAAACTCTTTTTTCCTTAAAGAAAATACAACCATCACCCAGCAAGGCAACAAACAACACAAAACCACTGCATTTAAGATTGAGTGTAATCAGTGTATTAAAGCAACGCAAATCACAGCGAGAAATGAAATCCTTATTCCCTTCCAGAAACTCAAAGAAATCCAGTCCGTAATATTCCTTTATTCCATTCCTGTCTTACCTGTGTCCTTCCCATCTCCTCACATCCTACCACCTCAGCATCCACAGTTACGGTCAGCCATCCACGTTCCCCAACAATCTTGGCATCCATCCTCTGATACCTCCAACATTGTCGGGCCTTCACCGTCCAGCAGCTCCAGGAGGAGATCCTGGCATCGATGTTTGGGGAACATTCCTCCTCCAAGATGCACATCTCCGACCTGCTGATGACAGACGAAGACAGACGAAGCCGTGGAGACCGTCACTCACCCAGCCAACACACACCATCCCTTCACTCCCAACATATCCAAGTGGACAATCGCTCACCTGAAGCACAGCCTCAGCCAGCGAAACATCCCATTGTGTCGCACTGACAACAAGGAAAAACTATATTACCAACTATTCACCAAGTCACAGCAAAACTCCACTCATTCTCCATGCTTCCCGACCTCTTCCGGCTTTCCAGCGTTGTCCCACAGCCCCACAAACCGCTCCTATATCGACAATCAACCTTAGCACCATCGGCCAAAGCCTTCAGCTTCCCACTATCTCTTCTTTTACCCCTGTGACATCATCTGTTCCATTTTCCCTGAGCAAAGGTCAGAGTTAGATGACTACCTGTCACTGATCCTTGACCTTGCCTTGCACTTAAGGGGCAAGAGGTTTCACACATACCACACTCTTTTTGCTACCCAAGCTGCTGGACGTCTGCAGCAATTTTTCCAGGGCACCTACTGGGGGGCACTAGACTCCGAACTGTATTGCAGCTCGGTCCTCTCTGTGTTGTGATCTCTGCAGTGCACCATCCCACCCAGCCCCCTTCCCAAGGACGTAGATAGAAGAGGGAGACCAGTCCTCTACCAAGATGGGAGGATAATCTACAATAACTTTAACAACCTTGGATGCAACACTTCGAGCTGCAGATTCCTCCACACCTGCTCCTTCTGTGGCGGAGCCCATGCCAGGCCAGCTTGTCCACATAATCCAACCAAGCACAGCTTGTGTAAGTACCTTAACACCCCAGTTAAAATCAACGCCCTTGCTTCTGCCTTACAGAACCACCTAGACTGTGAGTTTGTCGACTTTCTTGTTCAGGATTTCACCCATGGCTTCCACCCCAGTTTGCAGGACATGACAGACTCCTGTTTTACAACTTGCAAGACTGCAAGTTGTCTCTTATTTAATCACTGACCAATCAATGCACACACACTACAACATAGTTTTTGAACGGTTTTACATTTTAGGATGGAAAATTCATTGAGACAGAGCTGCCATCAAAAACTGCTTTAAACTCTAAACCTTTTACGCGTCACCTCAATCAGGTCCAAATGAGCTGTGTTGGGGTTCCTGTGGCAAAAATGAGTTTACTTACTACACTTACCCATTCTCTGTGTATCGTGTCTATTATTTAGCAATTAGTTTGTGGTGACTTGATTAAGCACAAATGAATTTAGATCGATGTGAGATGTAAGCACAAGATAAAGATAAAGTTGCCCTCTACAAGATGGTGTATTACATGTCATGGTAAACAGAAAATGTGTTGATAGAGTGAGATGAAGAGCAATTAAATACTCAAACACAATATCTGTCTTTGTTTTATTATTCCTAAAGATTATTTATTGCTTGTAAACAAGAGACTCCATGTAATTGTGGGAAAGATTGAGTAAGAAATTTGTAACATTGGAGCTTATTCTTGAATACTCATTATTACAAATAGGTACACATTCATCAACAAGGCCAGAGCACAGACTACCACACACCTGACAGCTGTATTACAAAGGAAGCTCAGCACAGCCAGGATTTCTTTGCGTGAGCTGGCTCGACAAAACTTAAAGCCCCAGTCAGAGGTAACGGGTGTCACGACGTGGCTATCAGCTTTATTTGTTAACCCAGACTTTCTTCTTCAGACTCTGAGTGTGCTCACATAAAAAGGGGCATTTGGTGCTTCATTTGATTCTTCTTCCACACAAAGTGAAACGATTGTGAGCTGCTCACTTCAGTCTGTATGATCAAGTTGTTATAATTAAGAGCTTTGGAAAATATACAAAATATATTATGGCAAAAAGCAACACTGTCTCTGCAAATAAAGCAGGAGAAGAAGAACGCTATCAGATGGGCATGCCGCGATTTTTGAAAAAATCGATTTAAATCGATTTTTTTAAATACGATTCGAATCGATTTAATTAAACCATGAATCGCGATGTGGCCTCCAGGCCAGCAGAGGGCGCACTCGAGTTAAACTACGTTCTTGTTCAACGTCACTATATGCGGCGCTACGTGTGACGTGCTAGCGCCGCTCCAGCTACAACAGGAAGTCGGGGTGCGCAGCGTGCCTATGCAGGTCACAAACAAACAGTGCAGCAGCCAGAAGAAGAAGAACCCATTCTAGTCAATGCTGTAATTTACACCAGAAGCGCCGCGGTGCGTCTCAGCAGCGTCCCAGAAGCGGCTTGGCGCTCTGCTCCGCAGAGAATACGCAGCGAGTCTATTTTCGACGGATGGCGCGTCAATTGGCACAGAGCTGGTCGAATGGGCAGGAAGTCAGGCACGGAAAACAGGAGAGAATCCGGTTGATTTTCAAAATAAAACACCCCGTGCAGACTCGCGATCATAAAGACAGACAGAAAAGAAACAATTTAACTACGTAGTCTGCTTATCCATGGTAGAAGCACAAAGAGCAAGGAAAGAGGACTTAATCAACAAAATCAGAGCAAGTAAACATAATCAGACGGGCAAAACGCTCCGCTCCTGAAACGCTTCTGAAACGCTGCTGGTGTAAATTGAAGTCGTGTGCATGACGGAGCAAAACCGCGGCACAGCCGTTCCGCGGCGCAGGCGCGCCTGGTGTAAATCCCATGTAAGAGAAATAATAAAGATAAGAAAATCAGTCATTTGCCTGTAAATTAATTTTGTGTTGTACATGATTCGAATCGTGATTCGAATTGTATCGTGAACCCTGAATCGTGATTCGAATTGTATCGTGAGTTGAGTGAATCGTGGCATGCCTACTATCAGAAAATTAGTGACTGACTGAATGCGATCTTAATGCTGCTGTTTATTTCGAACATGACAACTGCACATTAAACAGTTAAACTTCATACAGCAGCTTGAAACATGATGCTGAATTTTACATTTTTGGCCAAATCATTGAACCATTCATTCCATGACAAATAGGACAGACTATTTTCTAATCAGTGTCCTAAGCTGCAGTATCAGCAATACAAAATGGACTTTAAATAGTAAATAGTTTTCAAGTGGTGTGTAGCTGCTTCATCATTCTTTCAGTGTATGGATGACACACTATAACTTTCAAGTGTTAATATGATCTGAAGCAAATGGGAAAAAATAAATTTGCATCTCCAAACAGAGATTCCCATGGCAACGTGATGCATACAGTTTGTGTTGCTGTTACATTACATTATGTCATATATACATGATACGGCTTCAGTGATATTACGATCGTACAGCTCAGCAGCTTTTCATTTTTAATGTGTTCCCTCAGTTTATCTTTATCGTTCATGAAGAACATTAGGAAAATAATACATTAAAGAGTGGTGCTTTTCACAGCTGGCCCTGACCGGCAGGAAAAGTGCAGCACTTGCCCCTCCCTCATTACCACCACAGAGGTGCCCTTGAGCAAGGCCCTTAACCCCAACCGCTCCAGTGGAGCTGCTCAGTGGCCAGCAGATAAGATTGTGGTTGTACTGGGCAGCTTCCAGGTGTGAATGCATAACTGTGTATGAATGTGATCAGGGCGTTCCTGCAAAAGAGAGCAATGCTCTCACTGTACGTACCCTTCGTAGTACAGCCCTCAGGGGCCCATACTAATGCTTTTAAGCTCTGACATGTTGTAAATTTTACAAACCGATTCTCTAAATCACCACAAAACTAACTGTGATGAAAGAGGAGAAAAGGACCGCAGGTGATGCACTGTGAGCCACAGCCACACCAGCACACAGCAGAGCCCACAGGATAGTGACACTGGCTTGTTTACTTGTGCTTGTTTTTGCCACTGACCAGCTCAGACTGTTATTCTAAGTGTCTGACAACATTATGGAAAGGAACTTTTTAAAGAGTAGCATACGTTCTGTTTAAAGTGAAACTTGCAGGTTATATGTCCTCATGAGATTTATGCATAATCTTGCATAAAATGACATTTTTAAAACTTAATTTAAGATTGTTTGGACCTAAAGACAAAAAATAAAAGGAAAATTTGGTTTGTTGGAGCAAGGCTCTTAAAAAACGTGTTTTTTTCAATGTCGCGTCATATTACCTAAGAAGAGGAACTCGCTGTGCCTGAGTCTGCCTCTGACCTACGTGCAGAAGTAGCAGTAGAGTCTGAGCAGTTACCATTCACTGGGTTAGTGTTTTTTATCTAGTTTGACAGTGCTGATTGCAAACTGAATTCTCACTGTTACACTTTAACCAGAATCAGGTGATTTATTTCTCTCGCCAAACTCCCAAGATTCCAAGATATCTCGGTTTATCTTTTCACTCTCCTAACAATCAGCAAATCTGGTTTGGTTGAAATAACCCCCTAATTCATGGCGCGAAGGAGTGCAAGTGCAGAGTGTGCAAGTGAAGGTGATGCTGGACAACAGCTGCTGAAAACTCAGGAGAGAAGCTCCACAGGCCCGCTGATTTTATAACTGAACTATCAGCTGATGCACACTTTCACTTTCTCTAACTATGTGAAAAGCTAATATTTTCACATCACAGATGACAAAGAATGCCAGTCGTGAAACATACTCATGTGCCCGGTCCATGGATCATCACTATGGGTGACAATGAAAATCTTCTGATTATGCATATTCTCTCCCCAGAAGTCAATGGGAAGAACAGCTGTGTCGCACTTTGAAAGTGTATAGTTGTGTAATTTGGATGCAGATTGACCAACACTTTGAGGAACAAAAAGTCATGATATCTCGGCCTCTGTTGCTCTAGTTTCTTATTTTAATTAATCGTCATAAGTTTACAAGATGTGCAATATCAAACTATACTGACTACTCCTTTAGGAGACTCCCTTGATCATGATATGCTAATGAGCCCAAAATAACAACTCTGATCCAATATACTGCTCAGTGATACAGACCAAGAGCTCCCATCAGTACAGATGCAGAAACCAAACAAGCACAGTGTGAAACACACAGAGCACTAACACTAACTGAAAATCTCTCTTTACAGAAAACTACAACCTATTAATTTCCGTCATTTAAGGAATGTTATTACAAGTGTTAATTCACTGTTTATGATAATTTATGGATGGAATCTAACGCTTTTGTCAACAGGTCTGATGATGATTATGAATACAAATATCTCTGTTTTTTATCAGCAGATGTACCCGACATAACAGCAGCCACCGCCATTACTTACTTACTATTTGTATTTTTTGGCTCCTTATCAGTTCTTATAATATGTGGGAACCTTCTTGTAATAACCTCCATCATTTACTTCAAACAGCTCCACACTCCTACAAACTTCCTCATCCTCTCTCTCGCTGTAGCAGACTTTCTTGTTGGGGTTTTACTTTTGTCTTATGGCTTGATACCGACTACGATGAGTTCTTGTTCAGTACAAAACTCTATTGATCTCTATCTCTGCACATCTTCTGTTTGGAATTTGTGCTTTATTTCCATTGACAGATATTTTGCTGTGTGTCAGCCTCTGAAGTACAGTACTAACATTAATGTCCGTGTTATCATGATCATGATCTTCCTGAGCTGGGCTATATCTGCTCTTAGCCACTTCAGTTTAAATGTACATTTTATTTTGGGATTTTACCTCCCAGCTATCATGATGTCCGCGTTCTACATAAAGATTTTGATTGTGGCACAGAGACAGGCACGCAGCATCCAGAACACAACCTCTGAGAGCACAAAGTCTGAAAGTAAGATGGAGAGAAAGGCCACCAAAACTCTGGCTATTGTGATGGGAATTTTTCTGATCTGTTGGGCTCCTTTCTACATTTGTTGGGTCTTGCAGCCTGTGACTAATTACACAATACCAGTTGCTGTGTTTTCTACATTAAGATGGATTGGATGGTCAAATTCAATGCTGAATCCATTCATCTATGGTTTCTTTTACAGCTGGTTTCGATCAGCTTTCAGAATGATCATTTCTGGAAAAATATTTCAAGGTGATTTTACTCATTCTAAGCTCTCTTGACTCATGACTTGCTGGTAATCATCACTAGTTTGTCTCTGAAGATTTATATCTCTTTCTACTGCAGCTCATATAAAATTAGCCACTGTACTATGCATAAAGTATCTGTATGTACGACTCAGTACACAGATAGCAGGAGGTAGCAAACACTAAACATACAATAATCTTAATGTCATTGTCTGTAAATCATCATAGGATCTGATTATTTTCTGTATTTCTTACTGTATGTATTCAGTGCTGCATAACGGATGCAGTACAGCTCTGTTTCTGTGAATGAAACACCAGGAATTAATTAATGTTGAAATGATCAGTAGTTTTTAGTCTGTGCCTACATAATATGTTTTGGCTGCAGATGGAAAAAGAACAGTCACTCTTAGGTTCTACTTCATCATGCATATACTTCATTTTATTTAGGCAGCTGTATGCATATCAACATATTTACACAGCAATTCCCATAACATGAGGTAATGATACAGGTGTTAACCTAAGGCGCCAGTAATTTCAGTTAAAATTTGAGGGAGTAATTTTGGAGAGAGACATTTGATAATGGAAAACAAAAGCCAGAAAAGCACATCCCTCCCTTCAGTACTCTCTCCCCCCTCAAATTTGTAAGCATGCATTGCCAGTGAAACGACAGAAACAACTGGGCAATATGGCGGAATTCAGCGTGTCTGCATCCTGAAGTTACCAGTAACCTAAATGAGGGAAAGTACTATTTTTTTGCTGTGAAATCACAAGTGAGGACTGGGCTTGAGCTGAGCCACAGGACCAACACACAGCAGCTGACAGCCGGAGAGAGCCGAGGACAGACCAGAGCTTCTGTAGGAAGAAACACCATAGTTACACTGATTTTTCTCTGATTCGGACTCTTCTGCTGGCAAGTATTTGTATTAAAAGACAGACTTACACACTGTTGCTTCTCAACCTGTCCGCTGCATTAGCCCAGTTGTGCCCTGTCCACAAGTGAGAGGAGAACTCAGAATTTGTTTTTTGTTTTTTTTTTACTTTTAGGATTACAGTAAGCTAATTACTCTCTCTGTCCTCTCTCTCTCTGTCTACCTGATGAGTTTGTAATATTAATACATGAGCATATTTTTTATGCCAAATGCAGTGCCTTTGAGGATTTCATAGTGGCAGAAGAGATAACCAAATCAGCCAGATCAGCTTGAACTGCAGTAAGTGTCCTAATCTGGTTGTTTGGTTCCCAACCTGGGGTCCGGGGCCCCCTAAGGGGGATGGCAAAAAAATCACAGGGGGCTTTGTCTGCTCTGTGGTTGTCATAATTAAATTTTCACATGAACTAAAATCACAATTGATACACAAGTCTATATATAAAACTATTTAAATAGATAGATTTTTTTTGTTCTCACTCAAAAATACTGTAGTTGGCTACTTAGAAGGCCCCACCTCTGTGACCTCTCAGCTCTGTCATACTCAATCATTATTATTCATTTGGTAAGGATTTGTGTGTAAAAGCCTACTTTGTTGGGATGTTAAAGAAAACCTATAAAGCTTATAGTAGAAAACAGACAACCATGAATAGAAACAATTATGATTGATTTTAGTTTTTGACAATAGAGCTTTGGAATGAATGATGTGGAGTGTTTGAGAGCTGGGAACATTTTGGAGTTTGATTTTAGGGGTATGAAGGCGGTGCAGCACCTTTAATTGAATAAGGCCTTGCCAGACACAGAATGATGCATGATGCTCTGCTGTCACCCCAACTCCCTTCTATCCAGACCTCGAAGTGTCCAATGATGAGTAATGTAAATTTACACAAAATGATAAATGAATGATTTTACACCAATTTTCTGAAGGCTCAAAGTACAACATAAATCATGAGGTTGACTTATCGGGCAAATTGAGAAATTAAGGTACATTAACTTTAAAACTGCGAACCTGGAGTAATGTGAAGATGTGGAATAGTAATGTATTAGATGTATTTCATAATTCTTTTTAGCATACTTATTTTAACCCAATCCATTTTCCTTTTCTGACCTAACCAAGTAGTTGTGTTGCCTAAACCTACCCAAACTGCGTCTTTTTCACGATGTTAACTAAGCGTTTAATTTTGTCATTATGATGATGAAGGTCACCTGAATATGCATGACAATGAAGGTTGTCTGACTGTGGATATTCTCTCCCCAAAAGTTAATGGGAAGAATTGATGTGTCACATGCAAACAGAATTGTACTTTGGTGTATGCAACCATGCAATTTAAAAGTGTAAAGTCATGTTGTTTGGATGCAGCCTGAAGAGACCAGGATAGAGTTGCATTATTGGAACTACCACATATTTTATGAACAAAAAGTCATGATATCTCAGCCTGTGTTGCTCTGGTTTCTTATTTTAATTCATCTTTATAAGTCCTTCAAGTTTACGAGATGTGCAATATCAAACTATACTGACTATTCCTTTAAGAGACTCCCTTGACCACGATATGCTAATGAGCCCAAAATAACAACTCTGATCCAAATATACTGCTCAGTGTCACAGACCAAGAGCTCCCATCAGTACAGATGCACAAACCAAACAGGTACAGTGTGAAACACACAGAGCACTAAAACTAACTGAAAATCTCTCTCTACAGAAAACTAGAAACTGTTAATTTTCTTGATTTAAAGCATGTTATCACAAATGCTAGTTCACTGGTTATCATCATTTATGCATGGAAACTAACATTTTTCTTAACAGGTCTGATGGGGTTCATCAGGACAAAATTCTCTGTTATGTATCAACAACAGCAGCCGTCAACATCACTTATTTAATATATATATTTTTTGGAACTCTATCAGTTCTTATAATATGTGGGAACCTTCTTGTAATGACCTCTATCATTTATTTCAAACAGCTCCACACTCCTACAAACTACCTCGTCCTCTCTCTTGCTGTAGCTGACCTTCTTCTCGGGGTTTTACTTTTGCCTTATGGCTTGATACCGACAACAATAAGCTCTTGTGATGTACAAAGCGCTATTGATTTCTATCTCTGCACATCTTCTGTTTGGAACTTGTGCTTTATTTCTGTTGACAGATATTTTGCTGTGTGTCAGCCTCTGAAGTACAGTAGTAAAATAAATGTCCGTGTTATCATGATCATGATCTTACTGAGCTGGACTCTATCTGCTCTTAGCCTCTCAAGTATGGATTTGCAATATATTTTGGGTTTTTACCTCCCAGCTATCATAACGTCCATCTTCTACCTAAAGATTTTGATTGTGGCAAAGAGACAGGCACGCAGCATCCAGAACACAACCTGTCAGAGCACAAAGTCTGAAAGTAAGATGGACAGAAAGGCGACCAAAACTCTGGCTATTGTGATGGGAGTTTTTCTGATCTGTTGGGCTCCTTTCTTTATTTGTTGGGTCTTGGAACCTGTGACTAATTACACAATACCAATTCCTGTCTTTACTGCATTTACATGGATTGGATGGTCAAATTCGATGCTCAATCCATTCATCTATGGTTTCTTTTACAGCTGGTTTCGATCAGCTTTCAGAATGATCATTTCTGGGAAAATATTTCAAGGTGATTTTACTCATTCTAAGCTCTCTTGACTCACACACTGTACACAGATAGCAATACATCGTAAACAGTACATACAGTAATTTCAGTGATAATGTCTATAAATAATCACAGGATCATCATATCTAATTGTTCTCCTTATTTTTTATTGTATGTATTCAGTCATAGATACTACATAATGAATGTAGCTCTTAAGTTATTTTGTCAATAAAACTTGAGAAATAAATGTTGAAATGATATTTCTCTTACATTAGTTTGAAGTCAGTGCCCTCATCATTTGTTTTTACTTCAGATGGAAACAAAATTAAGGAGCAGAATTATCATCATTGTAGATTATATTGAATACGGCAGGATGACTACAAAGTCCTACATTTTTAGAAACATTGCAATCAGTTGACAAGTAGTTTCACATTGTCCACAATACTGTGTACATTATAATAGTAATTCTAATTATAAAGGATAACTTCTAGTTTTCACAGTGCAAAAATAGCTCAAGTAAAGGATTGTGGGTTACTTTTTTCTCTGCAGATAACATATTTATAGATGTACACTTTAGCTGATTTATCTGTCAATGCTTGCACCAGGTTAATTTAGTTAATACGTTTGGTTAATACGTCATTTAATTTGAAAATAATTTCAAAAAAGGATGAGTTATGGGCCTGTTTAGTGTTTATTCATTTTATGTTAAAGTTCTGTTATTACAAATGTTCATTAACTGGCCCCTGGCATCCTGTCATTTTGCAAAAGTGGCTGTTGGGTAAAACAAGTTGAGTAACCCTGTTGTCAGGGTTCCTGGGGTGCTTCAAGCTCACACTGACCCCACTAACCCATTCACTGTGCATCATTTCTGGATTTATTAGTATGTGGCAACTTGTTTCACACAAATTAATTTAGATTAGTGTGACATGTAAGGATAACATGAAGTGAAGTCATCAGATGGTAAAATAAGTGCATCTAGTCAGGGTGAGATGAAGAGCAATTAAATACTCAGACGCAATATCTGCCTTTGTCTCTAACGCTAAATTATTATTTATTGCTTGTAAGCAAGAACCTCCATGTCAGTCTGGGGAAGAAGCACATGAGACTAAAGAGAACGGGTTACATTACAGCTTATAAATGAATATTTGAATGTCACTCTCAGCCTGTGTCAGAACACAGGCTAGAGCACAGCTGGTTTCCAGTCTCTCTGTGGTTCTCTCTAACTGTCTTCTACTATCTGTACTTGATCTGTAATGCTTGCTGTGAGTAAGGCAACACTCCTCTCTCCCACCTTGATATGCTGGTAATCCTTTCCTGGCAATAATTTTTATGCTGTTCATGTACAAATTGGATATTTTTACACGGTCACATGGGGAGGTATCTAACAGAGAAAAGCTTAATACTTGTATTTTTTAATATTTTATCATTACAGTTTCACAACAGTTACTGTAGGTTATACTTCATGCATAATGTTATTTTATTTAGGCAGCTATAGGCATACCAGCATTTTAACACGGCAGTTCCCATAACATGAGGTAATGATGCAGGTGTCATACTAAGGCCCCAGTAATTTTAGTTAAATGTACTCAAGGAAGGCCTTTGGGGCTTTCCTGGGCCAGGGCTGTCCTGAAGCAGAAGACAGTCACCAGGAGGACAGACAAGATGTAGCTTCAGTGGTCACCAAAGCAAAACCTGTCTATAGAGGAATCCCGGGAGGTTTGAGAAGGACTTTGCCTCTGGTCATAATTTTAGATTCCTCAGGAAATGAAAGCAGGGCTTGGATTCAGGCTGTGATCAGAAGGGAGGGAGAGCTGCTGACCTGGACTGGGTGCATGGCTGAGCAGTTGAAAGAACTCTTTGGGCTGGCAAGGTGCCAGGTGTTTTTGTACAACCCTGTGCAGAAAAATTGTCATGTCAGAAATGTCAGAAAAATTCTGGATCTGAATGTGTAACCATGTCATTACCCCACACAATAACTAATCATTTCCCTTCATGTCATTGTGTAGTCAGGCCAGGTTGCTGAGGTAGCAATAGAGGAGAGAGACAAGGGAGGAACAAGAGGCTGCTGACTACATGAGTATGGATATTGTGTTTTCAGCAGTTACCTCTGATCAACAGGGTGTCAGTCAAGAGAGTAACTATTGGTACAACCACTTTCCCATAGCACTTACTACTCAGACTTGTAGTGGCTTTGGGGAATAGTACAGTGCACATATTTAAGGGGACTACAAGGATCGTGTACTGGTAGGCTGTGTTTGATTGATGTTCAACCGGTTGTGGTCGGTCAAAAATGCAAGGGACGATTTTTTGTCCCAGTCCGGCCCAACAGTGTAATCATACAACACTGACTGTAGTCTTGTTCAATGTCCCACCCAGAGCGCTGTCTGACTGGTTAGAAGTCACAAGCAATAGCCAATCAACACAGACTGGCACATCTCAAGTTTCTTAGGTCATGTTTTTCCTGTTACCTCACTCTGTCTCTGCATTTCCTTACTGGATTTGTTTGATCTTTTTGTTTGACTTTCTGTGTACTGAAACCTCTTTTTGGCAAATAAACTTTTTTGAATCTAGAACTGTCTTCTTAGTTGTGCGTTTGAGTCCTATCTCACCTGGTTCACCAGTTGTAACACAGACACACTGTTTCACACACAGGCAGACACAGATCTGCTTCAGTGAGCTGAGCAGAGCCATGTGTCAAATACAAGGCCACATATATCGCAGAAGTCACAAGAAACATCACAATCTTTTGACCTATTTCTATGACAACAAAATGACAAAAATAACAAGACAATGATAATGAAAGCCACCTGACTATGGCTTTTCCCTCCACAGAAGTTAATCAGAAGAACTGGCATATCCCATGTATGCAAACTTGTACTTTGGTGTATGCAATCATGCAATTGGAAAGTGTAAAGTACTGTTATTTGGACGCAGACTGAAGAGACCCCTGGGAACTTGCACTTTGGAGTGCCACAAGGGTCAGTCCTAGGACTGCTGCTCTGCCTATCCTGCCTCATGCTGAACTCAGAGAAATCAGTGATCATGTACTCCTCCAACAAACAAAATCAAGGTTAATGTCCTAAAATCTCTGTAAGTGGTCAACTGATAAAATATGTAGCCTTCAAATATCTATATCTATATCTATATCTATACCTCTCTGACCTTTAAAAAACATATTAGAAAGACCTGTCATGTCCAAAAGTACAACATTACAAACTTTCATCAAATCAGAAACTTGTTATGATGTTGGTCTCAGGCAAAGAAGCCAACTTTAAATCCAGTTAGATCATGATATAATCAACAGTTTTGACAGTTCTAGATAAGAAACAAGAACATCACCATCACTGTGATCTACTTGAGAAATATAATATGTTAAGCTTTGATAACTTCTTCAGGTTTTCAGATATTGAGAACTTTGTGCAGCACCGCCCTGATCCTTGGAGCACTTACTGTTTTTATTATGTGAGGCATCTGTATTGACAACCTGGTCATTTAATAAGGTAGTTATTGTATATTTTTTGATGTGTTTTGACTGCCCAGTGTGTATTTACCATTTCTGTTATGTAGATTATTGGTGACTTGGAGACATTAAAATGTAGCAGTTGTGTATTTCATTTTGTACTTAGTGTTTTTATTATGTAAGGCAGCTGAATTTATTGTGTTTTGTATGCAAATTATATTTTATTTATTGCGTCTGTTGTGTGTAGTACTACAGATGGATCTCAGCATCCTGTGAAATCTGGTGTAACCATGTTTTCATTTTGTGTTGATGATCAATGTCATTGAAAGTTGTCGTTTTGTAATTTAAATAAACTAAAATGAAATAAACCAAGATGGAGTTGAATTATGGGAATGGCCCAGCATTTTAAGGAAGTAAAAGTCAGAGTATCTCGGCCTGTGTTGCTCAGGATTCTAATTTTTATCCATATCTTATGAGTCCTACAAGTTCAGAAAAGTGCAATGTTAGATTGTACTACATTGAGAACCCCTTTGAGAGGGTCATGTGACCATGATATGCAAATGAGCTCTGAAGAATAATTGATCCAAATTTACTATTCAGTGACACAGACCAAGAGCTCCCATCAGTAGAGATGAACAAACTAAATCAACAGGGTGTGAAACACACAGAGCACTAAAATTAACTGAAAATCTCTCTCTACAGAAAACTAGAAACTATTAATTTTCCAGATTTAAGGCATATCATTTCAAATATTACCTCACAATTAATTATCATTAATGCATGGAATCTAGCCTTTTTGTGAACAGGTCTGATGATGTTTTTAAGGACAAAATTCTCTGTTTTTTATCACCAAATATATCTGGCACAAAAGCAGCCATCACAGCCATCACATATTTACTATATATTTTTGTTGGGTCTTTATCAGTTCTTATAATATGTGGGAACCTTCTTGTAATAACCTCCATCATTTACTTCAAACAGCTCCACACTCCTACAAACTTCCTCATCCTCTCTCTTGCTGTAGCTGACCTGCTTGTTGGGGTATTAATTTTGTCTTATGGGATGATACCAGCTATGGAAAGCTCTTGTTCATTACAAGGCTATTTTGATCTCTATCTGTGCTCATGTTCTGTGTGGAACTTGTGCTTTATTTCTGTTGACAGATATTATGCTGTGTGTCAGCCTCTGAGGTACAG
>CM034604.1:7784584-7799631 GCA_020091685.1 Lutjanus erythropterus | reverse complement strand
GAAATAATATATACCAAGAATTAAAACAATACTTTCCTCGGTAACCATAACGTTTAAAATCTACTTTTTGTTTTGGAGGTTGTACTTCAGATCGTTCGGTATTAACCAGTTAATCTTCTGAGCCTCAATTTGAGAAACGATTTCTATTTATTTTCAATAAGTAGTCATTTTTATCTTGTTTGCACTCTGCACTGCCTAGATAATCCGGCTGGTGGTGCTCACACAGCCAATTTACATATGTGGATCATTCGGTAAAACGGTATGGTAGTAATAGTGTTTATTGTGTAGGAAATGAGTTAGAATTTCCAATACTTCTCAGTTAACATCAGTTCTGCACATCAGTAATATAAGACCTAATTAGTTCCACTAATTTTGTTTTTGAGGAACACATTCCCAGTGTTTCTGTTACCGTTTGCAGCTTGGATAATCAGATTGGTTGTAACACACAGCCATTTATCATAATTCTACTTTTCTTTGTGTCACACAGAAACTGGCTCAGTCCATCACTGCCATCCTGTGGTCACTCCTTTAAATCACTCATTTTATTAGAGCCCCCTGGTCATGAATGGATGGATACACATTAGTTATTTAAATAGTAAACCTCTCATTACCTGGCTGCAGTGTTATAGGACATCAACACATTTAGTCATTGTACAAATCTGTCTTGGCTTAAGGTGTAAAATTGTTTATTTAATTTTGTTATCGGGAATAACAATTCTAACATGCATGTATTGTCATTGGTTGGTTGTTTTTTTGTCCAGTGGGACATATGACCAACAAAACAAACAAATAGAATCTAATTTTTACAGCAAGAAAACATCAGTTGACATCTTTATCAGTTTGAGCGCAACACCATAACCTCTACCTCCAAATGCTCTACATGCACCAACTTCATAGGGAAAGTGAGGACTAAATTACATAACAATAGTCTGTATCATTGATTCTTAGCTTATCATGTCACTTCTATTAAATTTATATATCATGTTGGCTACAAATGGAGGTTCTCATTAAAATATGTTGAAAACAATCATTGGCAAGAAATAATGCATTAGATACATACAACTTAGCACAAAGTGTAGCACAAAATACCTCAAAGAAACACAACACATGCCACAAATCACCAAGTTACACAAAGTAGCAAAAGTTAAGTTATGTAATTTATATGTACATTCACATCATATGATGTTCTTGAGTTGATGTTACTGGCATTTTGATCTCTCTCACAGCCAGCACCGCTTGCTCCCACAGGGGGCCTCATTCCAGTTGACCCCCGTGTCGAAGTGATGCATCTCCACTTTGATGTCTGCAACACGTTCCAAAAAAGTTGGGACGGTGTCATGTTTACCGCTGTGTTACATGAGCTTTTCTTTTAACAACGCTCAGTAAGTGTTTGGGAACTGAGAACACTAATTTTGAAGGTGAAATTCTTTCTAATTCCTGCCTGATGTATGACTTTGGGTGCTCAACAGTCCAGGGTTTCTGCTGTCCAATTTTAAATGAACACATGGCATGGCATCATGGGTAATTTGCACTGGAGCCTCAGGTTGCAGACCCCTGCCCCAGACTGTTGAGCACCGAAAGTCAGATATCAAGCAAGAATGAGAAAGAATTTCTCTTTCAAAACTTTAGCAATTGGTGTCCTCAGTTCCAAAACGCTGACTGAGTGTTGTTAAAGGAGAAGGTGATGTATCACAGTGGTAAACATGCTTCTGTCTTTTTGGAACATGTTGCAGACATTAAATTTACAATGAGTGTATATTTACAAAAACAATTAAGTCAATCAGATTGAATATGAAATATCTTGTCTTTGTACTGTGTTCAAATGAACATAGGTCTAAAAGTTTTTGCAAATCATCAAAAACATGTCAACGATTTTGGATTTGGGGTGGTACAAAAACATATTCATATCTAGAATAACAAGTACAATCATAACACATAATTTCATGCATAAAAACCCTGATTGTGGTGCTGGGCTCAGAAAAGGCACTGCAAAGCAATAACTGTCCCAAATATGCCACGGATACCAACACGGTTAGAGCTTTTGTAGTCGCTGTTCTAAATGACGTAAGATGTTGGAGGTGTTTTTAGAGAGTATATGCTGTAACTTTCCACATTTCAGAAACCACAAGATGGGTAGTATAAGGGTAATAAGCACAAGACATCACAGAAAATGCTTCATCACATATACAGATATTTGTGTGATAGATTACAGATGGTAGGTAAATAGTGAAGACATTACGTTACATCAGAATAAGAGGATGAAATTCAGATGAACTAACGCTGAGGTCAAAAGGCTAAGGCTGAGCTTTTCTCATTCCTCAGGTACAATTTCAGCCTGTCCCTCTCCTCCTCCACCTTCTTTAGCATGTTGACGAGTTCATTGTTTCGGTTTTCAAGCAGGTTTTTATCTCGGGTCAAAGCATTGAATCTTTCTTGTAATCTGTTGCACTGGTTGTTCCCCCTTGGCTCACAAACCCTCAACATGTTGAGTAGCTCAGTGTTTTGGTTTTCTAGCAGGTTCTTGTCTCGGGTCAAGGAGTTGAATTTTTCTTGTAATCTGTTGCACTGGTCACTACTCTTTCGTTCACAGCCTTGCACTTCCTCCAGGTTTTGCTCACTAAAGTGAGTCATGTTGCAGTTTGAGTGGCTCGAGTATGCTGACAGTACAGAAACACACAGTTTATTTAAAAATAATTTTCAGGGTTTGTTTTTTGACAGCAAATTGTGAAAGATGTGTGACAGCAATATGCGAAACTACACAACAGTTGGGGTGTATGTGCAATAGTGTGTTGTTCTGTATGTAACTGTCATGAAGTTGCACAATGCCAAAAACCACACTTACAAGCAAGGCGCAGAGAGACATTGAGAATGGCTTGTATGACACACAGGATGCCGAAGCCAAGGAAAATCAGCTGACAGCGTCTTCTCTCTGTAAAATAACAACAATAAAAGTTTAAAAGTCCTCAGCAGCAGCCGTGTGAGGCTGTAATGTACTGTTGACCTCAACAGATCAAAAATTTGCATCACATGCAGGGTCAGGGCCAGGGTTATGGTTAGGTGTAGGGGTTATGGTTAGGTGTCACAATTTTTTTAACAAGTTCCTCCAAGTATGAGAAAACATAGTGTTCTGTATTCAAGTAGAGTGTGAATGAAAATAAGATACAAACTGTGTAATTGATTCAGAAAGGGGTAATCTTGTATTATACAGGACAGGTTGCAAACCTAGTCAAGAGTCCCAGGGAATCTTCCCCAGGTTATTAAACAAATTATATATATTTTAAAAGTTAAAAAAATGTGGGGCATGAACTTTTTTTCAGCTTCTGAAGTAGGGCATCCCATAAAAAGTTTAAAAACAACTAATCCAATGTAACCTGTAACTGCGCATAATGTAGCTAGCTACATAAATGCTACAAGTTTTGGTCTTGGAAATTATGCCAGTGCTGGGTTGCTACAGATAGGTGAAGTACCTTCACAAAAAATATGAACTGTAGTCAATGATGAGACACAAATAATTTTATACTCCCGTTTGAATTGTGCCACGACTCATATGTATGATGTTTGTCAATTTAAAACATAATTTTGCTAGTCAAGAAAGTCTCAGTTGGTCATAAACTGCTGAAGTATCAGACGGTGAAGAAACATTATTAGAAAGGCTAAAACACTTAAAAAAGGAGCACACAAAACTAAACAACTGCAAACCTAACACAAACTTCTTGCCTTGTAAAATTATCTTTTGATTTGACAAATGTCATATGTGTAATTTGCGTCACAATTCAAACGGGATCTCGCTATTGACTACCGTTCATATTTCTTCTGAAGTTAGACCCAACAGGACACACCAGAAGGGGCACGACTTCACCTCACTATAGGTAACAAGTTAGCCGGGCAGCTAAATGTTTGTAGGTTACGCTGGAGAACACAAACACAAATGAAATCCATTTGCTTACATTTCTGCTTTTCAAGGGAGCCAACTTTAAATTCATGTGCTGAGTAAAAGTATGTCATTTCTGAGGTTCTCCCAAAACTACAAAAATACAAGTGGGAATAAACCAGACAACACTTGTGTGGAATCAGTGTCAAAACACAACAAGACAAACTTAGTATGATAGTGTTGCATACTGACAATAGCATGCTATCATTATAAGTTAGCATTTTACTGCATTTGTATTATTTAACAGTACATATACAGTAAAATAATATGCATTGTTACCTCTTTGATTTCCATCGCCACTGTATTTCTGCCATCTTGGTTGCTCATTAACATAATCTAATATCTCCATTTGCTGCATCGCTCTGGTTGCCTCACTGTAGTATTTGGTGAGAACTCAAGTTCTGTATTGTTGTCTGATGAATCTGTGTTCCCTCTTTTGGTGCGTGTCGTTGTCAAGAGTGAGCTAATACTCTCATCTCATCGTGGTTAAGAGACTTAAAAGAGGTACAAAAAGAGGAACAAGTCATGTGCAGCAACTGTGTAACAATAGAATATATGACTCACTGAAGTATGTTTCAGCTGAAATACTGAAAGAATAACTCACTAAATTTTCTTGATGTTGAGTTTTATATAATTCAAATCTACATAACATGTTTTCATCTTCCTTTTACCTTTGTAGTTATACTGTAAATTGCCTTCAAAGTTTTCTTCCTGCACTTAATATTATTATTATTATTATTATTATTATTATTATTATTATTATTATAAACTCTTAAATGGATAGTTCACCCAAAAATGAAAAAATCAGTCATTATCTGCTCACCCTCATAGAGATTGAAGGTCGGGTTTAGTTTTTTAGTCCACATAACACTGCTGGGATTTCACAAGAAAGAAGTGTCACCATTCACTTCCACTGTTTGGGAGATTCTGCGACACTGTCTTCCTGTGAAACTTCAGCAATTTTTTGCAGATGAGCAAAGTAAACCTGACCCACGACTGGCATGAGGGTGAGTAGATAATGGCTGAATTTTCGTTTTTGGGTGAACTATCCCTTTAAAACATTCCACTAAAGCAAAAATCTCTATATTGTGTCTTATTTTCATAAATTAGTGCTATTGGACAGCCAGTCAGTCTGTCTGTGGGCTTTAAAACTATTTAACCTATTAAAAGTATTAATAGAAGCTACAAACTGTGTTCAGGTTTTTCAAGTTTTTTTTTTTTTTATTTCCTGAGAAGTCGCAGTTTTGTTCATTCACTATTTCCGCTCAACAGTAACACATTTATGACATTTTACATTAGTGTGTGACCAAACCTATGACAAATATCTCAAGAGTTACATGGAATACAACGGACACAGTATAAATCTAAAATAGGTGAGATGTGCACGTTAGATTTTGTTTTTATAAATGTCAGTTTATGTGTAGGAAATGACGTAAGCATGGTTTTCCTGTTTACTAGAGTTTATGCACCTGCCCCCAGCTATAGAAGCAGGTCTGAGAGAGGTACAGTAGCCTGTACTGACTTGGCACTGCCACGTGAACAATTCTGTTGAACTGTGTTTGGCACCATTTGAATACACTACTTCTTGATGGATGGATGGATGTTCTATTACATCAAAAGGCATACAGCCACTAATGGTGACAGTCACATATTATCCATTCCATGTACTACTGTCATGATATAGTTACAGAAAAACAAAAAGCTGCTTTAATATAAGTCTCCAAAAGTTCTAGCTGGAGCAGTGATCAGAGGATTTAGCGGGTAGAAGTTGGTTAAGACAAGGAAAAATGAGGAAGCCTCCAAGTGTGCTCTTTTGTCAGCAAACAGAAACATACAAAAGAAGAAGTAGAAAACAGATCAGTGTCAATCTTAGAAAGTACATTCATCATCAGCACCATCCCTCTTCAGTCAGTAAGTGAAACATGGTGAGGTTGGTCCACACAGAGCAATCTGAGATCACTATGGACTACGTAAATCTACCTGATGCATCAGCCAGGAGTCATGCCATGGAGAGCTCTTCTGGCAGAGATGGTGTAATGAACGCTGCAGTGCCTGGTGAGACAGAAAACCTACAAACATTTTGGGTTTTAACCATTAACACAATATGGAATTGTCAAAGTGTCATTTTAAATGTATACTTGATTTGATCTGATTTGATCGAGTTGATCTGCTTTCATGGAACTTTAGTTTATTCAGTTTATTCAGAACGTCATTGTTTTACTAGGGTTGGGTGTCATTTGGATTTTAATTATTCTGATTCCAAATAATTTCCATTCTTAAAAAATACATTCTTGCATTCTTCACAGCAGACTTTTGTGAAATGATAATTAAGACAGATCAATCAGCGAAACCACTGCTCTAAACTAACATTGAACACATTTGTGGTTTCTTGAATATTTTGAGGTTTACTTTAACATAAGAGAGTATCCAGACCTTCTAAAGCATTTTGTAGCATTTGGTAAACTGAGGTGACTGTTTCAGACTAACAATTTGTCCTTTTCATCCGCTCATCAAGGAACTTAGCAACAGCTGAGTTCGTTAACTGAGAATAATGCTAGACTCACAATTTAATAACACAATTTTTTTAGGAGACAGGAAGACATGCCTGCCTTCAACTCACATGTCTGTATGTGGAGACAGACAGGCAGGCTGATGTACAGTAGGTGTTTGCAGTACATGATTTAATTTGAAACTAGTACAAGTAAAGTTTGTGCAGGAATCAATGAGCTGAATCGAAATTAAATTTCTTAGTCGTTCCTTTAGAATCATAGTTTTGGAATTGATTATTATTTTAAATCGGTTCTTGATTCCCAACCCTATATTTCATTTAAGTGACTCATGTTGAAAGTATGCGTCATAGGGTACAGAGCTGTCTGATTTTGTACTGATGGCTACAAGGCTACAAGTTTAGAAGAAGCGTTCACGGAAGAAATTTGTCCCAAACAAACAATGTTCCTGAAGACGTTAGCATAGATACTGTGATAGCATCAGTTACATCAGAACTGGAGAGTATTTATTCATGTGTGTTAGACGTGATAGATGGTTCGACCCGCCAAGTGTCTTTTGAAAGTGCCAGCCCTTTTCCATACAGTTTCTTAGGAGGACTTCCCAGACGGTTCTGTGTAACAAAGCATCTGGCATGTCAGGTTACTGTAAACCTGCTTCTGGGCTTTTATGTCATACGATGTCTGTCTGATTTCTGCCCTCAGGGAGAAAACTCTACAGACTTGTTGCTGTGAGCTTTGGACTCCTGTGTATCCTACAAGCTGCTCTCAACATTTCCCTGCGTCTCGCTCTCTGTGAGTCATTTTAAACTGTCTTCTTTTAAGACCTGAAAATGGATCAGCTTACCAACACAAGCTGTGAGAATCCCTGTCTCTGAGGGGTTTCTAAGTACACTATGTGTTAAGATCACTTGATGGACGCTGGCAGCAACACCTCATTATAATTCTGTGTTTGAACTCTCAGGCTAAATCATAGTTTTGATCAATTCAGTAACATTCAGTAACATACCTGCTTAATTTGTGGATGACTGATTTTCAGATGGAGTCACAAGTTTGGGGAAGTTAAGAATCAGAAAAATCCTGACAAATAACAAAAGCAAAAGAGAGCTAACACATAACACAACACACTACAAGATTTAAGGAAGAAGATGATGGGGCATTCCAGTTATGCTTCATTAAACATACCTTTAGCCTATAAATGTGCTTATTTTCACACACTGATTTGCTTCTTTGGTTTGTTCCCCAGTGTCCACCTATCCATGTGTCAAAGTGTCCTTGAGCAAAATGCCGAACCCCAAACACACTTTTTTATGTATTTGATGTAGTCTGGAGTTAAGTCTAACAGCACTATTAGGCTATACTGGTTCAAAGGTTGTATGTCTGTGGGATGAAATACTGTACCATAATCGCGATCCCACAGACATCCTGGAATTGAGCAAAAAGTACGTGAAGGAGGGGCACCTTCTTCCAAGCTTTGTATCAGATTTTTTTTTAAAAATGGTTTAATATGAACGCATGAAATCTCAATGAAGTGTTTCTGCTCTTTCAGACAATCCTGACAGTAAGACATCAGATCCAAGCTATGAAAACCTGACTGAACTGGCTGATTTTGGTTAGTATGAGACTGAAAATCATCATCATCTTCATCATCATCATCATCATCATCATCATCAATAATGAGCATTCAGTGTAATCTGGGTATTGCATCAATTCATCAATCAGACTTTATTTTATATAACACTTTCTATACAAACAGAATGTAACACAAATTGCAATAACCTCCACCTCATACAGACACACGCACACACAAAGCAAAGACTAAAATAAGAACAGCACTCATTAAAAACAGGAACTGAGAAAACACTATGCTATCGTCACTAACCTTGATCAATGCAGTCTCTGTGCTGTGACTGGCTTGAAAACCAGACTGTTATTTTTCAAAAACATTGTGGGAAATCATAAAATTATTTAACTGATTAAAAACAAGCTTCTCTACAATTTTCCCTAAAAATTGCGGACTGGACGCTGGTCTGTAGTTGTTAAGTGCAGAAACGTCTAAATTATTTCATTTCAGAAGAGTTGTAACCATGGCAGTCTTAAAAGCAGTGGGGAAGGCACCCATCTGAAGCGAATAGTTTACAAAAAGCTATGTTTTTAAAAAGGACGTGGGAATGGGATCCAAGAAGTAGGTTGCAGGTTTTACTTGGGAAATAATTTTACCAAGCATCTCAGCATCAACCAGGACAAACTTCTCTACTGTTTCCTTGGATAAAAACAAAAGTTCAGGGGTTACCTACAGTATATCAGATGGGAACTCACAATAAATCTTGTCGATGCCAAATATACCAATGTCCAGAACATTTGTTTTAGATTAGATTGTACGGGTGGCCTCAAGACCAAGACTGACCTCAAGTGCTGCAACACTAGAGCAGAATGCTAGAAACAATGGTGTCCTCCTTATGGGAATATTAGAGAAATTTCTTAATTTGCTCAACAGCTGTGTATCAACCAAAGGTCAGGTGTTAGTCTCGGAAAAGTGGAAACGTAGAACGTAGAAATACTGACTGTAAAATTCATTAGTCTTCTCTCAACTGAGTCTGTCTGCATTGATAGACACAAGAACATAGAGTTATTACATTTAATGGCATTTTATCATGTTATTTTTTACTTACAGAGCTAATTAATTCTGAGTCACTTCATTTTCATTTAACTGATTACAGTCAAAGATTGCAAGTGAATAATTATTCCAGGCTTTTTTTTATTGTCTAGATTAATGTCTGAGGTATTAAGATACTGTTTTTCATAACAGATCACTATTTCCAACAAGGATGGGTCTATTTCCATACAAGTTTCTATTACATTTCTTCTACCGAGAAATCCTGGAATGACAGCAGAGATGACTGTCTGCAAAGAGGTGCCGACCTGATGATCATCAACAGCAAAGAAGAACAGGTGTGTGTATTCATGTGTGATGTTAAGAGACAATAGCGAGACAAAGAGTGAAAAATTTAATGACTGTGAGTGAGAACTATTTATGTTTTAAATAAAGATTTTAAGCACAGGAATGTAAGAAACTATACTGTGATGTAGGTAATTAAAGTGGATATGAGAAATGGTAAATTTATGCTATTCTGATATCACACACACACACACACACATATATATACTTTATGCCACCCCTGCAAAAGCCTCCCAGTCCAAAATGTCCAGACACGCCCCTGAGTGTGAGGTCGCCAAGATGAACCGATTACTGTTTTTCTCTCTAAACAAGGACTTCACAAGAAAATTCAACCGGCTCATGTGGATTGGACTGACAGACAGGGAAACTGAAGGGATGTGGAAATGGGTGGATGGCACTCCACTGACTAAGAGGTTCACACAATACTCCTTTATTCAAATGACATTCATGCTGGAGCCTTAAAGCTTCTTTCAGATGTTTATGTTAGATTAATAAATTTATCTGTGATAAGTCATTGGGAATAGTTTAATTTAACCTAAACCTGGCCACATTAGACCAGGCTGCTGTCCATCAGGGTTGTGTTGTTTGTTTAAAGATTGTTTGTTTGGTTGTTTCAGCTACTGGAACCCTGGAGAGCCCAACAGCCACGAGGGCAGAGATGAAGACTGTGTAGAATTGAAGTTCCTTGGTAACGAAGACACCTGGAATGATAGACTATGTGAAGAACAAACCTTCTGGATCTGTGAAAAGATGATAGCTTCATAGATCAGTTTATAAAACCCTGCGAGGCTGAATTTATACAGTACAGTATATTCTGGAAAACTATGTCACATTCCTGTAACACTGTTACATGTCAATGATTAAACTGTACCCATGTCTTTATGGTGATAAAAAGCATGTTGTAAAAGTGTTGTGTCCATAGATAATTTAGAGAAGAGCAGAAGTAGAGTAGAGTAATATTTTTTGATCAGAAGCCTTACATCAGCCTTCTGCTGAGTTCTTCCTATTACTGTCTTTAAAGTCTGTGTGAAGGGGATTCAGTTTTCTTCTAAACACATTATACATGTTAGAAAATAGTTGCTGAAAACAGGTGGAAGAAATGAAAATTATGTAGTACTGAACTGTGGAGTTCACCTGCTCAGGCAATAAACCAGAAGGGCTTTTATTGTTTTATAAGTTTTATTGTCCACACATAACAGTAAACCTTTTGTCTTTCCATGTGAGCGAGATTATTTCTTGGGGTAATGTCAGGGGAACACTGATAAAATCCAACCACAAACCCATCAGTGCCAGGAGATTTGCCCTTTTGGGATGGCTTTAATTACGGCAGTAGCCTCTAGCACAGACCTGGACAATTGCATTTTGCTTACTATTAAACTGTTATCAGACCCTTATTTTGAAAGGGCTCATTGTTGTGTTCACTGATAATGATGATGAACTGTATCTTTTATATTAAACTGTAACTTTACTCACTCAGTGCTGTACATCCATGTTGTTAATGTTCTACTTTTGCTGTTACTATCATTGCAACCTGTGTGCAGCCTGGACACTGTAAAAAATAATGTTTTTGACATTGCGAACAAAATATTAGCCCTCAATTCAACATTGCAATTTGGAAAGGGTGACCAGCAGTAGAAGTGCCCTATATAGAACACTTCTGACCATTCCATTGTTAGAGATTTGGCCAATCAGCTCAACTTCTCTTGCTTGTTAAGCTCTGATATTTGTGCTGACTAAGTTGGCATGGAGAGATTCAGAAGAGATCGCAAGTTCTGAAATTAATTATGTTCCTATTTTTCACCAATAAAGGGTGAATGCACCATGTGAAGTGTTAATTTGGCCCTGCAGAAAGACAGGTTTCAAGTCGTAACTATCAAGGGTTTTTGCAACATAACACTAAGCAAAATGGAAAGCACCTTTCTGCAGCTGCAACGTATAAGTCAAATAGGTCATGGCGGTCACCTAAAATACTTCATACCAACACCCCTTAACTTCCTGTCAAGTAGAGAGTCACCTGTAAAGTACTTTCCTCTTTTAGAAAGTGTTACTTTGACGACAGCTCTCAAGAATATAACTTCAGAGGAACACTCTGCAGACTTTGATGGCTTCAGGCAGAGACAGACTATACCATTAGTACAGCTGAACATTATGGATCCACTCTTTAATATCTATGCTAACGTAGACAGACCCACAGTTAATCCCAACACGGGGAAAAGGGAGATGCAAAATTTGGAAATTATCTATGACAATGTGTTGAACCACACTCTGGAGGCAAACAGACCCGAACCTGCGCTCTCAGGTAATAAACACATGCAAACTAATTACATGTACACTACTTTTTTTTTTTTTTTTTTTTAAAAAGAAAAAACAGCAAAAAAGCTTGGCTTTAGGAAAAATGACTAATGAAAGAGTTGAACAGCAAATGACAAGGACTGTTTAGTAATGGTTTTAACAAAAAAAAAAAAACAGAAGAAGAAAATGAAATACAAAGCAATGCAAATTTATGCTTTATATATAGATTTATGTCAGCTCATAGAAAATACATGGTCCATATTTGTGGATGGCTGAAATTTGTGTCTTTGTAAATCATTAAAATCCCAAACCTCAATGTGTTGTTTTATAAAAACTGATAATAAAAAGGCTGACTTCATTTTATCTGATTTGACATAGAAATGCAAACAATCAATGATTCAATTTACTTTCAGGGGCTAAAGATGTAAAGAAGTGTTCCTGCAGAGCTGCTGTAGTGTGTCTGAGTCTGCTGTGTCTCCTGACTGGACTCATAACTCTGGTTTGCCTATGTGAGTACTTTGTTTGCATGCTGGTAAAATCCAGAGAAGATCAAACTGGTTGACAGTGTTCCTTTATTTGTGTCAAACACAGTCACCAAGAGCACTTCTGAGCGGGAAATGGAGATGATCCTGCTACACAATCTGACAAAAGAGAGAGACCAGCTACAGACCAGTTACGACAACCTGACAAAAGAGAGAGACCAGTTACAGACCAGTTACGACAACCTGACAAAAGAGAGAGACCAGTTACAGACCAATTACGACAACCTCATCAGTGAGAAAGACCAGTTAGAGAACAACTTGAAAAGACAGAATGACCAGTTACAAAGTAGCTGCACAGAAAAACCAGCTGCAAGAGAGACTTGAAGGCCTGAGCGAAGTCAAAGATGATCTTCAGAGAAAGCTTCAAGGTAAGAAAGGTTGAAACATCATACAGGAATTTCTTCATTCAGTCTTCATTCTTAATCGAGCATAAATATACAATACAAGTCAAAAGTTTGGACACGCTTCTCATTCAGTGTTTTTTCTTTATTTTTTATAAGAAATGGTTCAAATTATTGTTGAAGTGGGTAGGTCAGTCCCTAAACACAGAACAAGAACAATAAGAATAAGAACAATTTTAAAGAGAAACAGAGACAAATATAGATGGTAATGTGCATAGATGGGCAGTTAACCTGATTATCTTCTATTCCCAACAGCTAAAACAAGTCACTGTACCAATGAAGGGGTCATAGGCCAATGACCAGAGGTCAGTTGATGGCTGAAGAATCACAGGCCCTCACAACAACAGATACACAGACGGGGTAACCCACACACAACCAGCTGTTATCATGTGACCAGAATCCCATACTCAGGTCACGTGACGACAACTGAATCCTGACCTGCTGAAGAAGGCGACAATATGAGGGTAAAAGTTTCACAAACAAGGTGAACTTTTCCCTGAGACTCTTTCTGTTGAAAATCAATAGCTCATGTATTTCAGACAGGAAGCTCAGCGGTTGTCGTGTAAATTTCAGACAGGTTAGAAACTTCAGGTAAACAATTAAGTGCATCATATAAGCCCTAAATTTGAGACATCCAGGTTTCAGAGCTGGGAACTATTTTGTCCAGTTATCCTGCGAAGCTAATGTTAATGTTAGCTAAAGCTTAAAGCTTTTAAAAGCTGCATAAGAGGATGTCAGTCTGTAAAAACTTTCCAGCAGCTTGTCATTATCATAACTGGCTAGTTGCTCAACTACTTAAAGGAGTAATCTGTAATATTGGTGTGTTATCAGAGATCAAGGAAGCGTGATGAGTTGAAATACTTGCTTCACTTGACATAAATGCTATCTACAGTGTCTGCCTTTGAAATTTCCATTCCGGATCAGAATAGTTGTTTTGTATATCCATTTCACATTAATTCACATTAGTTCAGATGAATGCAGAATTTTCACAGAATGACTAAGTGTCTGTTTAAGAGTTGTAAGAAATTATTAATAATCTTGGCAGTGAGACAGGCAGCCTCTTAACTCAAACTCCAGAGTGTGTTATTTCAGAGCAGTGGGCTTTTGTTTTCTGGATAACAGGTTCAACTTTACAGACAACTGACAGTTCTAAGCAGCAGATCAACTTACAGTGGAGGACTCATCTTCACTTGTTATTGTCAGTTTGTTAGTGTGTGTATCCTGCCTTTCTCTGCTGTGTCTGGGTTGAAGGGGGTGGGAGAGAAAGCTGCTATTTTGCATGTGCACTGGCTACATACAGCAAATTTAACATAATTTCTAAATTTCATATTTATTTTTGAATATTAAATCAACAACTGACTGCTTTTATTGCTTGCTTTAAGAACCATGGAGGCATTCAAACAAAAAAGCAGCAGTGAAGTGAAAAGACCTGAGCCACTCATTTAAACATCCAGCAGGTGGCACTACAGCATTTAAGCTTTCATTGTGCATACTTACTGGCCTTCTTCCAGTACAGTATATTAGACAATGTTCCATCAGTGCTACATATCAGGAGTCTCAGAGCCCAATCAACAATGACAAAGGTTATCTTGCACTCTTCCTCTATAAAATCATATGTATTTTGCTTTTATTGTGGTTTGTACACATTTACAAACACTGCTATGTCACATCCAGGCCACAGGCATAATATGGAGCAGTAAACAAGACTGTGTTCAATATTTTATTTATTTCTTTTTTTATTTTCTTTTTTTCACTAAATAAGTGTAGGTGTGACTTTGTGATTTTACGCAGAAGATAGTTTGTTGTCTTCAGTGAGTAGCTGTTTTGTTGTTGCAGTATTTTCTGTTTAGACACCAGTCTGTGATTGTATTGTATGAACACCTTTCACTGGTTTGAAACCTGTGGGTCCCTCACTGGGGGTTGCCAAAGCTTCCTGGGGGGTCACAAGGCCTTCTTGATTTTAAGGGGAGTACAAAAACATAAAAAAAAAAAAAAAATTACACAGGATGATATGAAAGATCTGATAACAGGCTATATTCAGCTCTCTGCGAAACAGCCTGATCCTGCATGAGAAATGTACACAGTTACAACAACCAAAGTGTTAATATAACAATGGCAAAGCAATAGGGAATTCTGTTTTTAAAAAATCAAAAAGTGGCTGATGGCACATCACCACTGATTCAGCAGTAAATGCTGATCCATGTGGCATGTGCCGCTTGTTCAGTGGCATATGTCGAACCATACAACAGTGGTATGCCTCTTATGTTCCACTGTTAGACTGTCATGCTGATGCATATGCAAATTCATTTATAAATCTATAGATTGTCATATGCCGCTGAAGCTCTGTGGCATACCATCAGACATTTTTCAGTCTTGGCGTCTCTCAAAGTTCCTGCAGTTATTGTGTCACTATTTGGT
>CM034604.1:7769060-7784084 GCA_020091685.1 Lutjanus erythropterus | reverse complement strand
ATTATGCTGTGTGTCAGCCTCTGAGGTACAGAACTAAAATAAATGTCTGTGTTACCGTGATCATGATCCTGATGAGCTGGACTATATCTGCTATTTTCCGCACAATTATAGATTACCCAGATATTTTTGGTTTTTACCTCCCAGCTATCATAATGTCCACCATTTACCTAAAGATTTTAACAGTGGCACAGAGACAGACACGCAGCATCCAGAACACAACCTGTCAGAGCACAAAGTCTGAAAGTAAGATGGAGAGAAAGGCCACCAAAACTCTCGCTATTGTGATGGGAGTTTTTCTGATCTGTTGGACTCCTTTCTTTCTTTGTTGGACCTTATACCCTTTGATTAATTACAAAATATCATATTCATTATACTGTGGATTTCTGTTGCTTGGATGGTCAAATTCGATGTTCAATCCATTAATCTATGGTTTCTTTTACAGCTGGTTTCGATCAGCTTTCAAAATGATCATTTCTGGTAAAATATTTCAGGGTGATTTTACTCATTCTAAACTCTCTTGACTCTTAAAGATTTACATTGCATTTGATTGCACGTCATATAAAATTTGTCATTACTGAGAACTAATAATTTCTTATTCTGTCTCAGTGCTAACACTTAGGAAAATGTGAAGAATCCAAGACTAAGCAAAGAAGCTCTCTTCTTTTGTAGCTCATGATGACCATAGCATTTTTTGTTGTCCACACTGCAGTTTTTCTCTGAACAACACTGAGTAAAGCGGGGACATTCAATTTGTCTTTGTAAGACATTATTACAATTAATCAAATTTACCAAACAGTAAAAGCAGTGTTCTTTAAATCTGTATGCATTATCAGTCATCAGTCTTCAGTCTGACTTTTACACATCTCACCTCTGCTGTGGTTTAATCAGTGACTAATCACTGTACCCACATTATAACATAGTTGTTGTATGATTACATTTTAATGCAATCTAAAATTATGTGAGACAGAAAGTTGCCACCAAAAACTACTTTAATCTTTAATTTTTAACCTTTTATGTGTCAGTTCAGGCAGAGCCGAATTACCCTGTAGCTCAGGGAGACTCAACGGCCTAGTTCACAGAGCAGGTCTTAATGCTCAATTCCGATTTTTTACACAGATCCGATTTTTTTGTTTGGCGGTTCACATTAGTTTTTAAATGTGACCTATATCTGACCTACATTGATTCCCATGTGAACAGTCCACGGCCTTGAACAGACCCGCATGCGCAGAAGAACAATAACAAAGACGTCACGCGTAGCGCACTGTTTACAGTGTTGTGCCGAGAACACTGAACACAACTGAAATTAACCATGGATACCGTTACAGCATGCGTTACAACCACAAATGAAGTTAGCCTTTACTACGGGTTAATTTTCAAGTATTTGTGCAGTGGAAGCCGGCGACGGTATGAGCAAATGGTAACGAGAAGAAGGATGAGGAGAAAGAGAGCCAAATGTTTAGCCATGGCTCTTTGTGGAGCACTTGCTGTTACATCTGCACAGAGGTGTTTGTGGATGCGGAATCGAAGTCAGGAGTGGTGGGATCAGGACGTGAATGGCCGCTTCACAGAAACGGAGTTTCTCCAAAACTTTAGGATGTCGAAGGCCACCTTCAGTTACATCTGTCAGCGCCTCTCCACCAGACTCGAGCAGCAAGACACCCATATGAGGCGACCCATCCCCCTGACAAAACGAGTCGGAGTTGCGCTGTACTGGCTAGCAACAGGCAGTTGTTACCGCACACTGGCCAACCTCTTCGGCATTGCGAAGTCCACTGTCTGTGGCATCATCCACGACTTCTGCCAGGCCGTTTGCCAAATCCTAATGCCAGAGTACATTCAATTACCTCAGGGTGATAATCTCCGGGAGATAATTGACGGGTTCCGCCAAAGATGGGGTTTCCCACAGTGCGCCGGAGCAATAGATGGGAGTCATATCCCCATCATTGCTCCTGAGGAAAATCCCTGCGACTATTACAATCGTAAAGGCTGGCACTCAGTCATTCTACAGGGGATTGTGGACCACAACTTCTGGTAAGCACTTTATGAAAGAACCTCTCTTTTATATCTTTTAGTTAATTGTGGTATCATCGTGCACTAGTGCTTTAAAGATGAGTAAACGATTAGCATTTATCTACATAACTGTTTGCATGGTATTGAAATACTCAATCCATGTCCCATTAATAGTTTCACCAACATCTACACGGGGTGGCCTGGGAGTGTCCACGATGCCAGGGTCCTCAAGAATTCCCACATCTACGCACTGGCAGAGAGAGGGGAGCTTTTTCCACCAGTGAGTTTTTTTTTCTGTCACAGACCCCCTCCCCTGTATTTGGAGACAGAGCATATATGTCATTTTAACATTGCAGTTAGTTACAATATTAGTTAGGGGAAAGAAAATGGGTAGACTTACACATAATTTACACATAATTTATCTTGTAAATAAATTTAACTGATGTAATATATTTCCATCATATCAGGACACTGAGGAGATCAATGGTATCCAAATACCAATTATGCTGCTTGGTGACCCTGCGTACCCCCTGAAAACCTGGCTGATTAAAGGATACACTGACACAAACACCCTGACAGAGGCGCAACGCTACTTCAATGAACGACACAGCAGGGCCAGGATGACAGTGGAGTGTGGGTTCGGCCGACTAAAGGGGAGGTGGAGGTGCCTAGGGAAGCGTCTGGATGTGGACATCTCCACCATCCCCACCATCGTCAGTGCATGCTGCACTCTCCACAACATGTGTGAGAAGCGCGGTGAGGCCTATGAGGAACCTGGTCAAGCTGTTCAGGATGAGAGAGGAGCAGAAGGAGGTCTTGCACAAGATGTTCAGGCAGGGAGAGTCAGGGAGGCACTGAAAGAGTTCTTTTATAGCCAGCGTTTAGGTGTATAAAAATCTAAGTTTGGCTTGCTCCCTTTATTTTGCCCCACTATGGAATTTGACAAGCTCATGTTTATTATTCTTCTGTTTTGAAAGAGCTGTTTAGAGCTCCACAGTGTGAGTAGTGAGTACAGTACTTAACTCACATTTGACCCTTAGAAATAGATATGTGAAAATTTGGAAACATAATGAGAGCTATTACCACATGGCTTCTAGTTCAATAACAAAAGCTTTAATTGACACTGTTGAACATGAAAACACTGAACAAAGTTTTCAATAAAAATAATAAAGTGCCAGTTCTGTGTAACAAAGTATGTACTGGTGTGTTTCTATGTTGTTATTGGAAGAGAATAAGTTGTGGAAAATAAAATAATTTAACAGTTGTCACAGACATATTACAGATATTCTGATCTAGGTTACAAAAATATTCTTCCATACAAGGTTTTTTTTTATTTGTATATATAAATAAAATACAGCTTGTTTCACAGTTCTGCTCTGAAAAAATGGCTAACTTGTGTTCAAAATGAAATTTTAACAATAACCTATATTGGAATTCTTATGTCTGCAGGTTTAATAACATACATAGCAATATAAGAACTGTAAACTCAACTAAATTCTTGTGCATAGTGCAATTCATTTAACAAGATTCTAATCATTCCTCAAAATACTGCTTTAGTTTTCCTCCTCATCTGGAGGTTGGTAGAACGGTGCTGAATGTGCAGAGGCCTGGCTGAAGGGTGCACGCTGAACCAGATCTCGAGGGTGTACTGGTGCCTGATTGAAAGGCTGAGCCAAATCTGGGGAGTGTGCAGGACCATAGTTGAAAGGTGGAGCCTGAGCCAGATCGTGCAGGAAGGACAGAGGCTGGTTGGATGTCTCGCCAAATGGATGAGGCTGGGTAAAATTATGGTAGGAAGGTTGAGGCGGCGGTGGTCTGAAGTTGCAAAGGCTTGGAGGCTGGCCTGGTGCCAGGAAGAAAGGTGGCTGTAGGGGCTGGTTTGACCTCTCCATAAACTGGGTGAACATGGAGAACATTTTCATCTCATGTTCATGCTGCGCTTTTTGCATCTTTAAGTGAAAATCGGTGTCATCTTGGTGGAGGGCATTGCTAATCTTCTCAGCAAATACTTCAAGGGTTGCTTCCATTTTTGATTTTCTTTTTCTGCTCCTAGCAGATGCAGCTGTAAAAAGGAGAACAAGTGTTTGGTAGAAACTATTGTAGCATAATTCTAAACATAAATTGCTAGGCTACCAGCAGAGGTTAGAGATAAGTAGAAAGAGAAAGGGATGCAGTACAGTACAATAATGAGAATACAGAAGTGTACAAAACAGTAATGGGTGAATTGGTTAAAGCTCGTCTCCAGACATATAAGATGTATATAAACACTATTTTGAAATTTATCTCGTTAAATTCATTGAAATTGCATATCCTTCTCCCTCAACCCCCCCCCCCCCCCCCCATTAAAATCAGATTTTCAGTGAACAAAAGATGTCCACTTTCAGCAGATGCAGATAAAAACAGAATGCACATACATAATTCTGTATAGTGATGCTCAAATATTCAAGTGTAGGACACATTTTTGACTGAAGGGGAACTTAAAGCATCCAGCTAAGCAATCAACAGTTAACTTGTGATTCAACAAAAAGTCTGATCAAAACAAATAACGTTTTGGATTCCTTACTTCCACAGGACTTGTTAAGTGTTGTGTTCTCTGTACTAGGTGCAGATGAGGAGCTTTCTTCAGCTGGAGAAGATGTACTTTGGAGTGACTCAGGGGTCCTTGCAGGTCGCAGTGATTCAGGGGTCGTAGGTGGGAGTGACTCAGGGATCGAATCACCTGGCACAAACAATGACAATTAAATGCTATAATGCTATTATAACATAAAACATAGCTAAAACAGTGCTTGCTACTGTGATCAGCAGGATGTCTCTGACTGACAATGAACGCAATGTTATATGTGCTACAAACAGCTGAGAGGCAGCTACCTAGCCAACGTTAGCTAACGTTAGTTAACTTACCTGTTTCGCCGTCATCGTGGCTGCTAGCTGGACTAGCTGTGCTCCGCGGAGTTTCAGACTTGTCTTCTTCGCCTTCGACAGCGCTGTCAAGCAGCACTACCGGCTGAGTGCTCGGTTTGTCGCCAAAAATGAGGTCGAGCTCGTTGTAAAATGGGCAGATGATCCGGCCACGGCCACTTCTTTTATTTGAATCTCTAGCTTCTTTGTACTTTGCTTTGAGGCTCTTCGCCTTTCTCTGACATTGCAGCCAGGTCCTCCTGTAACCGCGCTCAGCCATCTGTTTGGATATGCGTTCATAAACCGACCGATTCCTATACGACCCCACAAGCTTCGCTTGTATGGAGGTATCACCCCAAATACTGATAAAGTCCAAGACCTCACTGTCCCGCCACTGTACACCTCCATCGTTGTTGTCGTCCATCTTTACTCTGAAGTTGTCGCTAAGGAACCGCCGCACAATTGTGACGATTGTCGCTCAGTCGCTCTAGAGTGACGTAAAAGTCGCATTAAACGCGACATGACTGTTCAGACGGCGGGTGCGTTGCAAAATATCAGACACGTATCCGATATAGTACCACCTCTGAAAGCGACCCAGGTCAGATTTTAAAAAATCGGATTTCAAGTGACTTGAGCTGTTCACACGCTCATGAAAAAATCAGACCTGGGTCGCATGTAGGCAAAAAGATCGGATTTGGGTCGCATTTCACTGCTGTGTGAACTAGGCCAACTTGTGGCCAGCGGGCCAATTCTGACCCCCATTGTCTGCTAGGTGGCCCTCCATTTTCTCATTTACAATGAACATCGATCATTTGACAGTTTTTTCCCAGGAAGAAGGGACAGATATGCCAATTTTGGATGATGGTTTAAATTAGGCTGTTAGTAACAGAGAGAAGGCTGATTTGCATGATGACCTTTCAGGCTGTGAAAAGTGTAATTATTAGCTGAAGAGGAGCAAATGTTACACTGAAATGAGGATAAATATGCTGCTCTTTCTGTCCCTGGTAGGATGGAAGAGGTTCCAGTTATGTTTAATGTTGCAACATGTTTCAGTGCAGTTTTTAAATGAAGTAAAACCTCTGATTTATCTGTCAACCTTGTTCCAAGTAAATTGAATTAATAAGTTAGGTTAATAAGTCAGTCAATTTGAAAATAAAGAATTTCAAAGAAAGATGAGTTATGGGTTATTTTATCTGATAAGTAATATTATTAATGTTTGTTCATTATCTGGTCCCTGGCCTCTTCATTTTGTTGTTAGTTGAATAACCCTGTTGTCAGGGTTTCTGAGGCAAAAATAAGCTTTACACTCATGCTGACTCCACACACTAACCCATTCACTGTGCATCATTTCTGTAACAATTAGGGTTTATCCACTTGATTTAGCACAAATGAATTCACACCGATGTGATTTTGAAGCACAAGACAAAGTGATATAATAAGGTCTCCTCTATTAGATGGGGCATCGAGGGTATCAAGTCAGGGTGAGAAGAAGAACAATTAAATACTCAGACACAATATCTGTCTTTGTCTCTTATTCCAAATGATCATTTATTATTTGCAAACAAGAACCTCCATGTACATTTGGGGAAGAAGCACGTGAGACTGAATAAAAACCTCTTTCATTGCAGCTGACATTTGAACATTTGAATATCAGTCTTTGTTACAAAGAGGTGCAGGTTTATCAACCAGGTCAGAACACAGGCTGCAGCACAGCTGGTCTCCAGTCTCTCTGGGGTTCTCCAATAACTGTCCTCTGCTATCCATTCTTAATCAGTAAGGCTTTATGTGAGCAAGGCCACAATCATTTCCCTCACCTTTATTTGCTCACAGTCCTTTTCTGTCTTCATGCATATACTATATTTTGTTTTGGCAGATATATGCACATCAACATATTTACATCATAATTCCCATTTTATCTACTAGATGACGCCGCATCGCCATCCATCAATCCAAGTTTGGCTTGTGACAGTTTTTGCACTGGCACCAGAGCAGCAGCTACAGCTTGAGATCTGTGCCAGGACTGGACAGGTCCTGATGGGTTTGGGTACAGAACATCTATACGTCAGAACGTATATTTCTCACATATTTCAAAGTTTCACATTGGGTTCAGGCTGCATTATTTCATTTTTTTAAGTTTTTTTTTTTTTTAGTCACATATTGAACCCACATTTCTCCTTGCTACATATAGCATTGCCTGACAAGTGTATTATCTGGTGGTTTTAGTATTTATTGAGGCAGAGGAGCCATTTCAACACTAACCAACTTAATAATGAACAGAATATAAATTGAGCAGTAGCTTTACCTTTGCTGCAGCTGTGATACCAAGTTTCATGTCTGACTTAACAGCCTTGAAGAGATATGAAAGTCATGAAAACAAGTTATTTGGTGTTTTCAAAGTCATTTTATTAAGCTGAGACAAATCCTATAGTTGCTTCCCATTAATATTGGGATATGTCTCCAACAGAGGGTTGACACAGTGCCCACCGCGCTATTAGATATACATAGAAGACAGTGATCACTCAAAGTTTAAAAACTCTAAGAAAAAAAATGTCTCACTCACTTGGGGTGAGGTTTCGGGGGGCGGTGGGGGGGCTCAGACACAAACACAGACAAAGACACACACAGCTGGTGCTCACTGGCAGGTGCTTGCTGGCTGTTAGCATGTTGCTGATTAGCTTATGGCTGTCTGTGTCACAGTGTGCTGTCTGCTCCTCGGGTCCTCACTAGTTTTCCCACTCACCCCACCTGTGTCTCACTCCACCTGCCAGCCACTCCCACCTAATCACCCCACTCCACTCACCTGGACTCACAGCTGCAGCTTATCACCCAATCGACCCGGTATATAAGCTTCTCCAGTTCACCCACTCATTGCCAGATTGTTCTTTGTCCTCATGCAAGACTTTCCAGTGTTCATCTCTGGATTGATTTCACCTTGCCGACTCTGCCTGCTTCTGACATGCCTGCTCCGTCTGACTCCCAGTAAATGCCTGACCATGAGTTCTGCCTCTGCGTCCTTGGTTCTTGTGTGTCTGTCTCTGTTCAGTGTTTAAACTCAATGACACTACAGTGTGAGTGCTCTATCTAGTGTACCTGTGGCTCAGAGTCTGTCAATGTGACGCTGTGCATGTTCCTGTGTGAGCATCCTTTGTTCACCTACCTTTCAGCTCATCAATCCCTCACCTGGCCCTGACTTACCTCCTGCTCATCCCTTTTCAGCTCGTCTGCCTTGTCTGACCACTCACCTGGTCCTGACTCTTCCTCCTGGTCCCGACCTTCCTTCTGCTTGTCCCTCATCTGCTTGCCTGACTGGTCTGATCCTGGCCCCATCACCTCACTGACCTCATCTCCTGTCTGTCCCCTCCTGGTACCGTCGCCTGAAGCTGAATCGAAATTTTCGGGTTCATGTGGTCAGTTACCTGTGTTGTTTCTCCTACTCAGGTACTGGCTAGAGCACTGTTGTGTGGTGCAGTCGGAACCACTATGTTCATATCTAATTTACAAGCCAGGGAAACGAGAGTTTTTTTTTTTTTTTTTTTTTTTTTGTCATTTGTTTTTTCAGCACACATGGAAGAAGGAGCCACAGGACTATTAGGAGATATTCTCTGAATTTGAGAAAAAGTGTATTTTGTAGGAAAGTCTTTTTTTTTTATTTGTTGGACCAGGGGTTTTCCAGGAGACTATGGCCTACAGAGAAAGACTTTCAATTCCTCACAAGGGACTTCTATCAAACTGTTAGATGACTCAGGAACAGAAAGCATGGCTTGAGTCTGGCTGTGATCAACAGGAAGGGAGCACTGCTGACCCTGACGCTGAGCATATTGTTAAGAAGTGGGAAGAACATTTTAGATTGACAAGCTGCCAGGTATGGATCATTGTTGCTGGGTTGGGGAGAGTGCCTGCAAAATGGTAGATGTGGTTGCTGGTTTCCCCTGGGAAAGCTTATCCCAGGGTGCTGGGAATGAGGCTTCAACTGACGAGTGTCACGCCTCAAATCCAAGAGGACCATTGCAGATTCTTCTTGGTCTTGGAACATTGGATTGGTTCTTTACCTTTGCAAGGTTATTTAGGGATCATGAGAGTTTGGTCATCCACTGTACAAGTGGTTTGTGGACTTGGAGAAAGCTTCCGACCATGTCCCCTGGGGATTTCTGTAGATGGAACTACAGCAGTATGGTGAACCCAGGCCATTGCTACAAGCCACCTTTCTGAACAACATAGATTCTGTGGGGGATTTGTCAGTCAAATTGGGAAAAGGTGTGTTAACCTTTTTATAACTGCAAACCTGGAGGAATCCAAGAAAGGGATTGTGGGAACCAAAACCATGATCTTTTCCAAAATCTGGCCAAGTAATTTTGTGTCCTAAGCTTACTCAAACTGCAACAGTTAATAAACCAAACATTTCATTTTGTCACCATGACTTTTTGTCACCGGATTATGGATCTGTTCTTCACAGAAATGAATGGGATGAACTGGCACACCACAATTTTAGTATGGCATATGCAGTCATACAATTTTGGAAATGTAAAGATATGTTATTTGTACACAGATTGAAGACACCAGAATGGAGATGCATTATGGGAGTAATCCAGAGTTTTTAGGCATGTTTAATCTCCCCCTCTGTTGCTCTGGTTTCTTCTTTTAATCAGTCTCATATTAGTTGCAAAACCAAGTTTTACTACACTTCTTTTGAGAGGGTCACTTGACAATGATATGCTAATGAGCCCCAATGAATAACTGATCCAATATACTGCTCAGTGTCACAGACCAAGAGCTCCCATTAGTACAGATGCACAAACCAAACAGGCACAGTGTGAAACACACAGAGCACTAAAATCAGCAGATAATCTTTCTCTGCAGAAAACTACAAACTACTAATTTGCTTGATTTAAGGCCTGTTATTGGAAATGTCAATTCACTATTAATGATCATTTATGCATGGAAACTAACTTTTTTGTCAACGGGTCTGCTGATGTTTTTGAAGACAAAATTCTCTGTCTTGAAGCACCAGATATACCTTTTAAAACGGCAGTCCCTGCAATGTATTTAGTATATATTTTTGTTGGCTCTTTATCAGTTCTTATAATATGTGGGAACCTTCTTGTAATAACCTCCATCATTTACTTCAAACAGCTTCACACTCCTACAAACTTTCTCATCCTCTCTCTTGCTGTAGCTGACTTTCTTGTTGGGGTTTTACTATTACTGTTTGTTGTGATACCAGCTACGACAAGTTCTTGTTCGGTACTAGGCTATTTCGATCTCTATCTGTGCGCATCTTCTGTTTGGAACTTGTGCTTTATTTCTGTTGACAGATATTATGCTGTGTGTCAACCTCTGAGGTACAGAACTAAAATAAATGTCCGTGTTACTGTGATCATGATTCTGATGAGCTGGATGATATCGACTCTTAGCTTTACAATTATAGGTTTACAAGATATTTTTGCTTTTTACCTCCCAGCTGCCATGATGTCCGTCATTTACCTAAAGATTTTAATAGTGGCACAGAGACAGGCACGCAGCATCCAGAACACAACCTGTCAGAGCACAAAGTCTGAAAGTAAGATGGAGAGAAAGGCGACCAAAACTCTGGCTATTGTGATGGGAGTTTTTCTGATCTGTTGGACTCCTTTCTTTCTTTGTTGGACCTTTAACCCTTTGGTTAATTATAAAATCCCAGTTTCTGCGTATTATGCATTTGTATGGATTGGTTGGTCAAATTCGATGCTCAATCCATTCATCTATGGTTTCTTTTACAGCTGGTTTCGATCAGCTTTCAGAATGATCATTTCTGGGAAAATATTTCAAGGTGATTTTACTCATTCTAAGCTCTCTTGACTCATGACTTGCTGGTAATCATCACCAATTTGTCCCTGAAGATTTATATCTCTTTCTACTGCAGATCATATGAAATTTGCTACTGCACTATGCAAAAAGTATCTGTATGCACAACTCAGTACAATCTCAGTATCACAGCTGTGTACAGAATATAGCGCTGAAGTTCTCTGTGTGATTAAAACTCCAGAAATTAATGCTGAAGTTATCTTTCTCTTACTGTAGCTTTTGGTAAGTGTAAAATAAGACGTTTTGTCACTGTAAAGGCTGATTTCACATAAGGCAGGATAAGTACAAAGTTTGTATACTGTATTTTGTTTGTAGTAAGATCAAAATCAGTTGGCAGAAAACTGTACATTGTTCACAATCACAATTCCCATCACAAAAAAAGCTTAAGTAAAGAACGGTGGGTTACTTTTGTCTCTGTCCAGATAACACATTTATAAATCTACACTTTTACATCTTTTGCATCTTTTACAGGAGAAGTACTTTTTCATGCAAGTGAATAAATTCTCATTCTGTCTCTGCTTTAACATGTATAAAGATTCTGTAAATCCAGGACTTAATAGACAAAATGTCCACTTTCATGGCCCATGATGACCATGGCCATTTATATTGTCCATACTGCAGATTCTCTTAACAACACTGAGTCTTTATTAGTGGACATTTGGCTTGCCTTTGTGAGACAGTCAATTAATCCAATTTCACAAAACAGTACATGCACAGGTTTATTATTATTATTATTATTATTGTTATTATTATTATTATTTGAAGACTGTATACATTTTCATTGTATGCATTCTCAGTTATCAAAGGGAATTCTGGCCCCCAATAGGCTACCAGGTGGCACACCTGGTGGTTTCTCAGTCACAATACAAATCAATTCATTTATTCTTTTTTCCCAGGAAGGAAAGACAGATATGCCAGTGTTTGCTGAAAGGCTAAATTACAGTGTTAGTAACAGAGAAAAGGCTGATTTCCATGATGGTCTTTCATGTTTTGAAAAGTGTAATTATTGAATGAGGATAAATCTGATACCATGAATGTTTATTTCAGACTAAAACAGTTTAGATATGCTGCTCCTTCTGTCCCTGGTAGGATGCAAGTGGCTCCAATTATATTTAATGCTGTAACCTGTTTGAAATTCTAACAAAGCACAACTAAAATACAGTTGCAGTTTTTCATTGTATCTTATTTATCTGTTAATATATATGAAACACATACACACACACACACACACTTATATACAGTATCTCACAAAAGTGAGTACACCCCTCACATTTCTGCAAATATTTAATTATATCTTTTCATGGGACAACACTGAAGAAATGACACTTTGATACAATGTAAAGTAGTCAGTGTACAGCTTGTATAACAGTGTAAATTTACTGTCCCCTCAAAATAACTCAGCACACAGCCATTAATGTGTAAACCGCTGGCAACAACATGAAAGGGTGTACATGATCTGCAACAAAGCTTAGGTAGGTGGTACATGTCAAAGTAACATCCACATGGATGGTAGGACCCAAGGGTTCCATGACCATGTCACCGGTTCACCACTGTTCCTTCCTTGGACCACTTTTGATAGATACTGACCACTACAAACCAGGAACATCCCACAAGAGCTGCAGTTTTGGAGATGCTCTGACCCAGTTGTCTAGCCATCACAATTTGGCCCTTGTCAAACTCACACAAATCCTGACACTTCACGAATTTTCCTGCTTCTAACACATCAACTTTGAGGACAAAATGTTCACTTGCTGCGTAATATATCCCACCAACTAACAGGTGCGATAATGAAGAGATAATCAGTGTCATTCACTTCACCTGTCAGTGGTCGTAATGTTATGCCTGATCAGTGTATATTTACACAAAAGTGTACTTTGGAGTATGTAATTTGTTGTCAAAGTGTAAAGTTGCATTATTTTTGCACATTTTTTATGAGTCCTGCAAGTTTATGGATTCACAACACTAAACACACTAAACACTAAATTTTACCACACTGAGTACTCCTTTGAGAGGGTCATTTGACAATGATATGCTAATGAATCCAAAAGAATAACTGATCCAATATACTGCTCAGTGTCACAGACCAAGAGCTCCCATCAGTACAGATGCACAAACCAGATAAGCATGGTGAGAAACACACAGAGCACTAAAATTAACTGAAAATCTCTCTCTACGGAAACTAGAACGAAAAAAACTTTTGATTTAAGGCATGTTATTGGAAATGTTAATTAACTATTATTGATCATTTATGCACATGGAAACTAACTCTTTTTTCAACAGCTCTAATCATGTTTGGGAAGAAAAATTTCTCTGTCTTGAAGCACCGTATATACCTTTCAAAACGGCAATCCCTGACATGTATTTAGTATATTTTTTTGTTGGGTCTTTATCAGTTCTTACATTATGTGGCAACATTCTTGTAATAATCTCCATCATTTATTTCAAACAGCTCCACACTCATACAAATTTCCTCATCCTCTCTCTCGCTGTAGCTGACTTTCTTGTTGGGGTTTTACTTTTGCTTTATCTTGTGATACCAGATTCGGGAAATGCCTGTTCAGTACTAGACGACTTTGATCTCTATCTGTGTGCATCTTCCGTTTGGAACTTGTGCTTTATTTCTGTTGACAGATATTATGCTGTGTGTCAGCCTCTGAAGTACAGCACTAAAATAAATGTCCGTGTTATTGTGTTTATGATCCTTGTGAGCTGGACTATATCTACTCTTAGCTTTTCAATTGCAGATTTACAAGATGTTTTTGCTTTTTACCTCCCAGCTATTCTAATGTCTATCATCTACCTAAAGATTTTTATGGTGGCAAAGAGACAGGCACGCAGCATCCAGAACACAACCTGTCAGAGCACAAATGCTGAAAGTAAGATGGAGAAAAAGGCCACCAAAACTCTGGCTATTATGATGGGAGTTTTTCTGATCTGTTGGACTCCTTTCTTTCTTTGCTGGACCATCGACCCTTACATTGATTACAGAATACCATTTACTGTGTATTATGCATGTATCTGGCTTGGATGGCTGAATTCGATGCTCAATCCATTTATCTATGCTTTCTTTTACAGCTGGTTTCGATCAGCTTTCAGAATGATCATTTCTGGGAAAATATTTCAAGGTGATTTTACTCATTCTAAGCTCTCTTGACTCATGACTTGCTGGTAATCATCACTAGTTTGACTCTGAAGATTTACATCTCTTTCTACTGCAGCTCATATAAAATTTGCCACTTTACTATGCATAAAGTATCTGTATGTACAACTCAGTACACAGATAGCAGTACATAGTAAACAGGACATACTATAGTTTAAATGTCATTGTCTGTAAATAATCACAGGATCCACATATCTCATTGTTTTCCTCATTTCTTACTGTATGTATTCAGTCATAGATGCTGCATAATGAATGCAGGAGTACAGCTCTGAAGTTCTCTGTGAATCATGTGTTTTGGCTGCAGAGGGAAACAGAAATAAGTATTAGTTGAACAAAACACTATTTGGATCATAATGAAGTAGTAAAAAATTCTAGTTTTGCCAGCAGGAAAATAGCTAAACGATGCTGGATTACTTATGTCTTTGTTCAGATGATAAAATTATGGATGCACACTTTAGCATCCTTTACAGTAGAATCACTTTTTTGTGCAAGTTAATAAGTTCTCATTCTGTCTCTGCTTTGACACCTATGAAGATGCTGTGAATCAAAGACTAAGCAGAGAAAATGTCCACTTTCAAGGTCCATGATGACAATTTTTTTTTTGGCCTTTTCTCTTGTCCACGCTGCAGGTTGTGCCCTAACAACATCAAGTCATTATTAGTGGACACTTAGTTTGCCTTTGTGAGTCACAATGAATCAGATTTACAAAACAGTGCAAGCAGAGTTCTTTAAATCTGAAGACTGTGTGTGTGTTTTCATTGTATGTGTTCTTACTTATCAGTCAACCCACATTACAATATTAGTTGTTAAACAATTACATTCAATGCAATGAAAAATTATGTGAAAAAAGTCGGCATCAAAAACTACTTTACTTTATATTAAACATTTTATTTGTAAGTTCAGGCAGAGCCACATTATCCTTGTAGGGCAGTGATACTCAACTTGCGGCCAGCGGGCCAAATCTGGCCCCCAACAGGCTGCCAGGTGGCCCTCTGACTGTTTTCTCATTTGCAATGAAAAGTGATTGACACCATTTTTCCCGGGAAGGAGGGACAGATATAAATCATCCATGGAGGCTGTGCAAAGTGCCGTCATTAGCTAAAGAGAAGCAAAAG
>CM034604.1:7694036-7768560 GCA_020091685.1 Lutjanus erythropterus | reverse complement strand
TATATGGCAACTTGTTTAGCACAAATTAACTTAGATCAATGTGACATATAAACACAGTCTTAGGTAACACTTTATCATGCATAATTTATAATAATTAATAATTAATAATTCTACTTTGTTTTCTGATATCTGACAGTGTTTTAAAGCTTGAACTCCAATAAGTGCACAGATTAGGACAAGAGATGTCATCCATGATTCCTCTCTGACCTTAAAACATTAGAAAGACCTGTCGTATCCTGAAATATAACATTTCAAACTTTCGTCATATCAGAAACTTGTTATGATTTTGGTCCCAGGCTAACAAGCCAGCTTTAAATCCAATTAGATCAGGTTATAATCAAGCTCTGTGAGTTCTGGATAAGAAACTATGACAACACCATCACTGTGATCTCCTCGAGAAATATAAAATGTTAAGGTTTGACAACTTCATCACATTTTTGAAGTTTTTGCAGTTTTGAGAAGTTTTTGCAGTGTTACTCTGAGCTACTGAGCAAAGCCTTAAGATCTGCCTCCAGCTTTCTGAAAGGAAGCTCTGCCTTTTCCTGATCGGCCTTTTTGTGTAAAGCCATCAAAGAATGGAACAGACTCCCAGACAAATCTAAAAAATATCACAAATCAAAAAATTCAAAAATATTACATAAAGGAGAATAACTACAAAGTCTTTTGTATGTAGTAAAATCTAAGATGTTTAGATTATAATAAACAAGGATAACTTCTAGTTTCCCTGCACAAAAATAGCAAAACTAAAGAATGGTGAATTACTTTTTTCAGTGTTCAGATAAAAAAAAAAAACGTGACAATTTGTCATCCTTTACAGTAGAATCCCCTTTTCTTTCCCTTTTTCTAACGTCTCATTCTGTCTCTGCTTTAACATATTTGAAGGTGCTGTAAATCCATGACTTAACAGAGAAAATGTCCAAAAATGTCTGCTTTTATGGCTCATGATGATGATGGCCATTTATATCATCCACACTGCAGTTTGTGTCTTAACAACATTGAGTCATTATTACTGGACACTTGGCTTTCCTTTGTGAGACACTTTCACAATGTATCAAATTTACAAAACAGTGCAAGCAGGATTATTTAAATCTCAAGGTTGTGTATACATGTTTCATTTTATACATGTTATATTCTTCATTCTGACTTTTACACATCTCACCTCTGCTGTCGTATAATTAGTGATGAAACAATGCACCCACATTGCAACATAATTGTTAAATGATTACATTTTAATGCAATGGAAAAATATGTGAGACATAAAGTTGCCATCAAAAAGTAATGTAATCTCAAAACCTTTTGCATCAGTTTAGGTAAGGCTGAATTATGCTTCTATGGCAGTGATACTCAACTTGCAGCCAGCGGGCCTTAACCTTCCAGCTGTGGTCATGTCCTCATAGAAATAACTGACTCCCTACATTTAATCACAAAGAGATAGAATGAACTGAAAACCATAAAAAAACTACACAGATCACAATTCTCAATATATATAATTATCCATTCCTATCTGCCCGACTGATGCATCGGAAACATTATCAATGTAAATTTAATCTGTCTTTAAGGATTAAAAGAAAGGATATCTGTTTTGTATTTTAATGTCTCTTATGAATCCTCCAGGTATATGGAATAGCAGAGCTATATTACACTAGACTGAGTACCCCTTAAGAGGCATATGGTCCTGATCATTTAAACAACCAAATGAACAAAAAAATAGAACCACCACCCACTAGGTGGAGTCGATGGCTCAAATATGTTATTGAAAGTTATAAGGCACATGAAGTTATGTATATCACAAGGCTTCTGTCACTAGTACTACTTCTACAATTTGTACTTTTTATTTGTGACATGGCCACACTCTTCTCCCCCACCTTTACATGTTCACAGTCTTTTCCTGGCATTAGTTTTCATGCAGTTGATACACACATCGGATACTTGAACACACACAGAAAGACACACATAACTGCCTCTCCATGCTTTTTATCATCAGAGTCACAGTCACTCTCTTATACTTCATCTCGCAGCACCTCTCACAATGTCTCCCATGGAACCCAGTCATACACCTTCTACAAAATCCACAAAACACATGTAGACCAGATAGGTACACTCCCAGGCCCCCTCCAGGATCCCTGTGATAGTGAAAAGCTGGTTTGTTGTTCCACAACCGGGGTGGAACCCCCATTGTTCCTCTTCAATCTGAGGTTCAACTATCGGCCTGACCCTCCTTTCCAGCACCTTAGAGTAAACTTTCCCAGGGAGGCTGAGTAAGGTGATGCCTCTATAATTGGCACACACCCTCTGCTCCCCCTTTTGGAAAAGGGGAACTACCACCCCGGTTTGCCGCTCCTTAGGCACTGTCCCAGACTTCCACGCAATGTTGAAGAGAGGTGTCACGACAGCCCCTCAATACCCAAAGCCTTCAATGCTTCTGGGCGGATCTCATCAATCCCTGGGGCTTTGCCATTGTGGAGTTGGTTGACTACCTCAGTGACTTCCTCCAGGGAAATTAACGGCCAACAGAGCCCCATCTTTGCTATATACAGCTTGGATGGGACCCCATTTCCCTCTCCTGAGGTGCCATACAGTTTTCCAGAAGTGCTTTGGTGCTGACTGAAAGTCGTTCTCTATGGCTTCCTGAACTCTGTCCACACCTGCTGCTTTGCCTCTGTCACGACCGAGGCTGCCATCCTTCGGGCCTGCCGGTACCTCACAACTGCCTCCAGAGCCCCCAAGATAACATATCCTGGAAGGCCTCTTTCTTCAGTCAGACAGCTTCTCTGACCACCGGTCAACATCAACCACTCTGGTTCAGCTCCACCAGAGGTGGGAGTTGAACATCTCCCAGACAGAGGCCCCCTCCAAATGTTCCCAGCTCACCCGCACTACATGTTTGGGCTTGCTGGGTCTGTCCAGAGGCTTTCCCCGCCACCTGACCCAACTCACCTGATTAGTTGACAGCTCCACCCCTCTCTTCACCCGAGTGTCCAATACATATAGCCTCAGATCAGATGATACAATCACAAAATCATTGACCTTCGGCCTAGGGTGATCTGGTACCACATACACTTATGAGCATCCTTATGCTTGAACATGGTGTTCATTATGGACAGTCCATGACTAGCATAGAAGTCCAATAACAAACACCCACACGGGTTCAAATCAGGGAGGCTGTTCATCCCAATCACGCCCCTCCAAATGTCTCCATCATTGCCTACATGTGCGTTGAAGTCTCCCAGTAGGAATACCAAGTCTCCATATCGGAGCCCCATGCAGGACTCCATTCAGGGTCTCTAGGAAGGCTGAATACTCCGAACTGCTGTTTGGTGCATAAGCACAAACAAAAGTCAGAGTTTTCCCCCCAATAACCCATAGGCGTAGGGAGGCGACCCTCTCGTCCACCAGGGTAAACTCCAACACAGCAGCACTCAGCCGGGGTCTTGTGAGTATCCCCACACCCGCCTGGTGCCTCACACCCTGAGAAACTCCAGAGAAGAAGAGAGTCCAACCCCTATCCAGGAGAACCGTTCCAGAGCCAGGGCTGTGCGTCGAGGTAAGCCCCACCACATCTAACTGATAGTGCTCCACCCTCTGCACCAGCTCCAGCTCCTTCCCCACCAGAGAGGTGACATTCCACATTCCCAGAGCCAGCCTCTGCCACCCGGGTCTGGTCTGCTGGGACCCCCTTCCTTCACTGCCACCCAACTGGCAGTGCATCTGACCACAGCCGTGGTCTCATCGGGATTGGGAATGCTTTAGGACCCCCCAGGAAGTGCTGTAAAGCCTTGCTGATGAGTAAATGTAAATTAGACAAGAAATTGTAAATAAAAGACATTAGATCACTTTTCTGAAGGCTCAAAGAAAAACATAGATTCTGTGGGTGATTCATTGGGCAAATTAAGGTGTGTTAATTTTAAAACAGTAAACCTGGAGCAACCTGAAGAAGTGCAATAGTAGGATATTAAATTTATTTCACAATTCTTTTTAACACTTATTTTAACCCAATCCATGATCTTTTCCTACCTAACCAAGTAATTTTGTTGCCTACACCTACCCAGACTTCATCTGTTTCACAATGTTAACAGCTGCATTTTATTACTATGACGATGAAGGTACTTGACTATGGATGACAATGAAGGTCATCTGACTATTGATATTCTCTCCCCAAAAGATAATGGGAAGAATTGACGTGTCATATGTACACAAAATTGTACTTAGCATATGCAATCACACAATTTCAAAGTGTAAGGTCGTGTTATTTGGATGCAGATTGAAGAGACCAGGATGGAGCTGCATTAATGGTATAACCAAATGTTTTTCTGAACAAAAAGTCATGATATCTCGGCCTCTGTTGCTCTGGATTCTTATTTTAATTCATCTTTATGAGTCCTCCAAGTTTACAAAATGTGCAATACAAAACTATACTGACTATTACTTTAAGAGACTCCCTTGACCACTATATGCTAATGAGCCCAAAATAATAACTCTGATCCAAATATACTGCTCAGTGTCACAGATCAAGAGCTCCCATCAGTACTGATGCACAAACCACACAGGCACTTTGTGAAACACACAGAACACTGAAACTGACTGATAACCTTTCTCGACAGAAAACTAGAAACTATTAATTTTCTTGATTTAAGGCATGTTATTACATATATTAATTCATTGTTTATGAATGTATGAATGGAATCTAAGATTTTTGTCAACAGGTCTGATGGTGTTTATGAGGACAAATATCTCTGTTATGTATCATCAACAGCATCCACCGCCATCACTTACTCAATATTTTTCTTTTTTGGCTCTCTATCGGTTCTTATAATATGTGGGAACCTTCTTGTAATAACCTCCATCATTTACTTCAAACAGCTCCACACTCTTACAAACTACCTCGTCCTCTCTCTTGCTGTAGCTGACCTTTTTCTTGGGGTTTTACTTTTGTCTTATGGCTTGATACCGACTACAAGTATGTTTTGCTATGTACAAGGTGTTCTTGATCTCTATCTCTGCACATCTTCTGTTTGGAATTTGTGCTTTATTTCTATTGACAGATATTTTGCTTTGTGTCAGCCTCTGAAGTACAGTACTAAAATTAATGTCCGTGTTACCATGATCATGATCTTGCTGAGCTGGACTCTAGCTGCTCTTAGCCTTTCAAGTTTGGATTTACAATTGATTTTGGGTTTTTACCTCCCAGCTATCATAATGTCATTGTTCTACCTAAAGATTTTGATTGTGGCAAAGAGACAGGCACGCAGCATCCAGAACACAAAGTGTCAGAGCACAAAGTCTGAAAGTAAGATGGACAGAAAAGCCACCAAAACTCTGGCTATTGTGATGGGAGTTTTCCTGATTTGTTGGGCTCCTTTCTTTATTTGTTGGGTCTTATACCCTGTGACTAATTACACAATACCAATTCCTGTCTTTACTGCATTTACGTGGATTGGATGGTCAAATTCAATGCTCAATCCATTCATCTATGGTTTCTTTTACAGCTGGTTTCGATCAGCTTTCAGAATGATCATTTCTGGGAAAATATTTCAAGGTGATTTTACTCATTCTAAGCTCTCTTGACTCATGACTTGTTGGTAATCATCACTAGTTTATCTCTGAAGATTTACATCTCTTTCAGTTTGCCACTGTTCTATGCATAAAGTATCTGTGTGTAAAGCGCAGTACACAGATAGCAGTACGTAGTAAACAGTATATACAATAATCTCATGTCATTGATTATTATATGTGCTGTAGTAATCACAGGATCTCATTGTTTTCTTCATTTATGTATTCAGTTCAGCATAACGCAGCTCTGAAGTTGTCTGTGTATAAAACACCAGGAATTAATTGATGTTGAAATGATCTTTCTCTTTCAGTAGTTTTTAGTCAGTGCCTTCATCATTTGTTTTGGCTGCAGATGGAAACCAAATTAAAAGAAATAAGTTTTATCATTGTTAATAATATTACATGAAGCAGGATAACTACAAAGTCCTTCATCTAAGATGTGTAGATTCTAATAAAGACGGATAACTTCTAGTTTTTCCAGCACAAAATCAGTGAAAGTAAAGAATGGCGGATTCAGTTTTTCTCTGTTCAGATAAAAAAACTCATGGATGTACACTTTGGCATCCTTTACAGTAGAATCCCTGTTTTTGTGCAGGTTCATACTTTTCATTCTGTCTCTGCTATGTCAGTAATGAAGATGCAGTGAATTCACAATTTTACAGAGAAAATGTCCAAAAATGTCCACGTTTATGGTCCATATTTATATTGTCCACACTTCAGTTTGTGTCTTACTATTGAAACACTATATGTGGACACTTGGCTCTCCTTTGTGAGACGGTTTCACAATTATTCAAATTACAAAATGGTAAAAGCATTGTTATTTTTTTATTTTTGACCTTGATGTGTGCATGTTTTCATTTTCTGCATCCTCAATCATGAGTCTTCAGTCTGACTTTTTCACATCTCACCTCTGCTGTGGTTTAATGAGTGACCAATCAATGCACCCACATTACAACATAGTTGTTAAATGATTACATTTTAATGCAACTGAAAAACTTTCTGAGACAGAAAGTTGCCATCAAAATCTACTTTAATCTCAAAACCTTTTGTTTCAGGTTAGGCAGGGCTGAATTATCCATGTAGGGTACTGATAATAAATTAGCAGCCAGTGAGCCAAATCTGTTTTCAAATAGCCTGCCACCTGGCCCTCCTAAATTTTTGTCATTCACAATGAAAGTCATCACATTCACAGTGTTTTTCCCAGGAAGCAGGGACAGATATGCCAATTTTGGTTTGTTTGAGATGAGAGGAAGCCAAATGCACTACCAAATTTATGTCCAAAAACAACCGGGGCTTTATTCACAAAAACAGTTTCTTTTTCTTTTATTCACTGTGTGTTCCAGCAGGTCAGAGGTACTGACGCTGTGTGCGCCCTGCGCCTACACTGCACCTCGGCTGTGCGTCTTAACCTTCCAGCAGTGGTCATGTCCTCAGAGAAACAATTTGACTCCATACTTTTAAACACAATGAGACAAAACCAACTGAAAGCCATAATTACAGGATTAGAGATCTCAATACATATAATTTTCCACTCTTATCTGCCAGACTGATGCATTGAAAATAATGGTATCAGAGTAAATGTAATTTGTCCTTATTAAAAGTCAGGATATCTCAGCCTCTGCTGATGTGGTCTCTTATTTTAATCTGTCTCTTGTGAGTCCTCCAACTATATGGAATTGCAGAGTATATTACACCAGATTGAGTACACCCTGAAGAGGTGTATGGTCCTGATAATTTAAACAAACAAATGGACAAAAAAAGGATACATATCTTTCATTTTCAATAATAATGCAATTTCAGGCAATTATTCAAAACAGATTAGGAATTTCTGGCACAGAACAGAAGGAGGGGTTGATGGCTCAACCAGGACTTTCGACCAGGAGACTGTGGTTTGTGTCCCATGTGTAAGCAATAGATTATTGAAAATTGTCAGGCACATGAAGTTATGTACATCACAAGGCTTTTGTCAGTAGTATGACTTCTACAATTTGTACTTTTTATTTGTAGCTAGGCAACACTCTTTTAGCCCACCTTTACATGTTTGCAAGGCTTTTCTACACTGCTCTGCTGTCATAGACACCCCACCTCCCTTCTATTCCGAACTCAGAGTGTCCCATGGTGAGTAATGCACATTAGACAAGAAATTATAAATAAATTATATTACACAAATTTTCTGAAGGCTCAAAGGAAAACATAAATTCTGAGATAGATTCATTAGGCAAATCTGTAAATTAAGGTGTGTATTTTAAAAGTGCAACTTGGAGTAACCTGAAGAAGTGGAATAGTAGGATATTAATATATGTATATCTACTATATAGTATTATATGATCTTTTCTAACATAACCAAGTAGTTGTGATGCCTAAACCTACCCAGAATGTATCCATTTCACAACGCTAACTAAGTGTGTAATTTTGTCACTAAGACGATGAAAATCACCTCACCTGGATGACAATGAAGGTTGCCTGACTATGGATATTCTCTCCCCAAATGTTAATGGGAAGAATTGGTGTGTCACATGTACGCAGAAGTGTACTTTGTCGTAAGCAGTCACGCAATTTGAAAGTATAAAGTTGTGTTATTTGGATGCAGATTGAAGAGACCAGGTTAAAGTTGTACCAAATATTTTTACGAACAAAAAGTCACAATATCTCAGCCTCAGTTGCTCTGGTTTCTTATTTTAATTCATCTTTATAAGTCCTCCAAGTTTACAATATGTGCAATATCAAACTATACTGACTAGTCCTTTAAGAGGCTCCCTTGATCATGATATGCTAATGAGCCCAAAATAACAACTCTGATCCAATATACTGCTCAGTGTCACAGACCAAGAGCTCCCATCAGTACAGATGCAGAAACCAAACAGGCACAGTGTGAAACACACAGAGCACTAAAACTAACTGAAAATCTCTCTCTACAGAAAACTAGAAACTATTAATTTTCTTAATTTAAGCAATGTTATTACAAGTGTTAATTCACTGTTTATGATCATTTGTGCATGGAATCTAACAATTTTGTCAACGGTTCTGATGGTGTTTTTGAGGACAAAATTCTCTGTTTTATATCAACAAATGTACCTAACATAACAGCAGCCATCGCCATCACTTACTTAATATATATATTTTTTGGCTCTCTATCAGTTCTTATAATATGCGGGAATCTTCTTGTAATAACCTCCATCATTTACTTCAAACAGCTCCACACTCCTACAAACTACCTCATCCTCTCTCTTGCTGTAGCTGACCTGCTTCTTGGGGTTTTACTTTTGTCTTATGGCTTGATACCGACTACGATGAGTTCTTGTTTAGTACAAAACTCTATTGATCTCTATCTCTGCACATCTTCTGTTTGGAATTTGTGCTTTATTTCTGTTGACAGATATTTTGCTGTGTGTCAGCCTCTGAAGTACAGTACTAAAATTAATGTCCGTGTTATCATGATCATGATCTTACTGAGCTGGACTCTATCTGCTCTGAGCTTCTCAAGTTTAGATTTGCAATTGATTTTGGGTTTTTACCTCCCAGCTATCATAATGTCCATGTTCTACCTAAAGATTTTGATTGTGGCACAGAGACAGGCACGCAGCATCCAGAACACAACCTGTCAGAGCACAAAGTCTGAAAGTAAGATGGACAGAAAGGCGACCAAAACTCTGGCTATTGTGATGGGAGTTTTTTTGATGTGTTGGGCTCCTTTCTTTATTTGTTGGGTCTTGTATCCTGTGACTAATTACACAATACCAATTCCTGTTTTTTCTGCATTCACATGGATTGGATGGTCAAATTCAATGCTCAATCCATTCATCTATGGTTTCTTTTACAGCTGGTTTCGATCAGCTTTCAGAATGATCATTTGTGGGAAAATATTTCAAGGTGATTTTACTCATTCTAAGCTCTCTTGACTCATGACTTGCTGGTAATCATCACTAGTTTATCTCTGAAGATTTACATCTCTTTCTACTGCAGCTCATATAACATTTGCCACTGTACTATGCATAAAGTATCTGTATGTACAACTCAGTACACAGATGGCAGTACATAGTAAACAGTACATACAATAATGTCAGTGTTATTGAGATTATTATATGTACTGTAGTAATCACAGGATCTTATTGCTTTCTCCATTCCTTACTGTATGTATTCAGTGCACCATAATGGATGCAGTACAGCTCTGAAGTTTTCTGTGTATAAAACTTTAGGAATGAATTAATACTTCTCTTTCAGTAGTTTTTAGTCAGTGCCTTCATCATTTGCTTTGGCTGCAGATGGAAACCAAATTAAGAGAAAAAAAGTTTTATCATTGTTAATGATATTACACAAAGCAGGATAACTACAAAGTCCTTCATCCAAGATGTGTAGATTCTAATAAAGAAGGATAACCTCTGTTTTTTCCAGTACAAAAACAGTGAAAATAAAGAATGGTGGATTACGTCTTTTCTCTGTTCAGATAACAATCTCATGGAAGTACACTTTGGCATCCTTTACAGTAGAATCCCATTTTCTTTCCCCTTTTCTTACTTCTCATTCTGTGCCTGTTTTTTTTATTAACATGCTGTAAATCCGTAACTTGACAGAGAATATGTCCAAAAATATCTGCTTTTATGGCCCATGATAACATGGTCATTTATAATGTCCACACTGCAGTTTGTGTTTTAACAACACTGAGTCATTATTGCTGGACATTTGGCTTGCCTTTGTGAGACAGTTTCACAATGAATCAAATTAATTGGTTCTTTAAATCTCAAGACTGTGTATACATGTTTTATTTTATGCATTTTCAGTTATCAGTCTTCAGTCTGACTTTTGACTTGCTGGTAATCATCACTAGTTTGGCTCTGAAGATTTACATCTCTTTCTACTGCAGCTCATATAAAATTTACCACTGTACTATGCATAAAGTATCTGTATGTACAACTCAGTACACAGATAGCAGTACATAGTAAACAGTACATACAATAATCTCAATGTTAGTGTCTGTAAATAATCACAGGATCCACATATCTCATAGTTTTCCTCATTTCTTACTGTATGTATTCAGTCATAGATGCTGTATAATGAATGCAGGAGTACAGCTCTGAAGTTAATAATTAATGTTGAAATGATCTTTCTTTTACAGTAGTTTGAAGTCAGTGCCTTCATCATTTGTTTTTACTTCAGATGGAAACAAAATTAAAAAGCATCATTGTGAATTATATTGAATACAGCAGGGTGACTACAAAGCCCTACGTTTCAGTTGACAACAAGTTGCACATTGTCCAAATTCCTGTGTAAATTATAATAGTAATTATAATTATAAAGGATAATTTCTTGTTTTCACAGTGCAAAAATAGCTCAAGGTACAGAACTGTGGATTACTTTTTGCTCTGCATTTAACAAATGTATAGATGTACACTTTTGCTGATTTATCTGTCAATCCTTGCACCAAGTTAATTTCGTTAATAAGTTTGGTTAATAAGTCAGTTAATGTGAAAATAAAGAATTTCAAAGAAGGATGAGTTATGGGCCTTTTTTCTGTTTATTCATTTTATGTTAAAGTTATGTTATTATAAATGTTTGTTTATTAACTGTCCCCTGGTCCCCCTTTGCAAAAGTAGCCCCTGGATTAAACAAGTTGAGTAACCCTGTAGGGTTCCTGGGGCAAAGATGAGCTTCACGCTCACACTGACCCCACACACTAACCCATTCACTGTGTATCATTTCTGGATTAATTAGTATGTGTCAACTTGACATGTAAGGAAAGATGAACTGAAACAATAAGGGCCCCTCTATATGATGGTACTTAGGGTGAGATGAAGAGCAAATAAATACTCAGACACAATATCTGTCTTTGTCTACTATTCCAAATGACTTTTTATTGCTTACAAACAAGAACCTACATGTATGTCTGGGGAAGAAGAACATGAGACTGACGAGACACTTGTTACACTGCAGTTTATACCTGAACATTTGAGTGTCACTCTCTGGTACAAACTAGTGTGTCATGGTTTGGGGTTTTCTTGGTTATTTCCTGTTTTATTTCGTAGTCCTGGTCCTCCCTCATGTGTCTCGTCTTTACTTCCTGTGTTTGTCCTTTTCCAAGTCTTTGGATTGCCATTGGTTTTACCTGTCTGTCCACCTGTGTCTGACTTGTTCTTGTCTATTTAATCCTTGTGTGTCTCTGTTTCTGTGTCAGTTTATCGTTGTCCATAGTGTGTCATCTTGCCTACTCCTGATAATGCCTTCTTGTGCATTTTGCCCTTTAAGGATACTTCTGTTCTTCTGAACTCTGGTTGAGGCCTTACTGCATTTACGCAAGCTTTTGTTCCTTCCTTTACTTTATTAAATGCATTTGTACTAGGGGTGTGTATCTCACTGACTGAGACAATTCGATACGTATCTTGATACATGTTCAACGATACAATATATTTTATAAATCTTTAAATGGGCAACGATTCGGTTTGATATGATTCAGCTCTGTCACGATACGATACAATACAATACAATACGATGCAATACAAGACAATGCAATGTGTCAGTCTTTATATTTTGATTCATCTAATGCTACATTTGTAGAGTGCTATTAGTTGCCAAAAAATCCTGATAGTTTTTCTAAATATAGTAACAGTAGAGACAGAGAGGGAGACATTACAGTGGTGTTCATACCTTATTATGAGTCTCATGCATAAATGAGATGAGATAAATGAGAAAACTATTTAAAATATCAGTATATTTGCAGTAAGATGATCTGCTGCTCTGTTTCATATGAAGAGTGCTGTGGTTTTGATCAGTGTGGAGGAACAGTGAAGTGTTACCTGCTCTCACAGTAACATGACGTCTCTGTGGGTCAGACTCGTGGCTCTGTTCTCTGCTGTCAGACACGTTTTACATAAATGATCTGCAGCAGCGTTTCTCATCTTTCTTATAAAACCCAAACTTATTCTACGCTTAAGCGTTATGAAAGTTTGGTGATGCGACGCGGTACAATGTCACTTCTGTTGCTGTTTTCAGCGCCGTCTGTTTTAAGTAAAAGAAGAGGAGACACAGGAGAGGGAGAAGGAGCGCTTGTTTTGTGAGCGCGGCAGCAGGCGTCCAGCGAGAGCGTTGCAGGCAGAGACAGCGGGAGAGAGAAGACGGAGGCAAGTTAACAGTGGCAGCTCCCTGATGCCAAAATTAAACGTATGCACATCCTAATGAGATGTATCGATACGCGAGTGCTGCATCGATTTGTTTCCGATTCATACTGTTATCGTCTTTGCTGCCTGCATTTTTTGGTCCACTATCTTGGTTCATTTTGACACACACAAGATATTTATCGCCGAGGTCAGAACACAGGCTACAGCACACCTGGTCTCCAGTCTCTCTGGGGCCCTCTCTAAATGTCTTACTATCTGTACTTGACCTGTAATGCTTGATGTACACACAAGAGTTGTGGCTTCGTAGGTCACCTAAGCAAAAAGCTGTGGGGGATAGACAAGGAGTTTCACTTTGCCTCAAGGAAGTTCTGTCAAAATTTTAGATGAAAGCAAGGCTTGGGCCAAGCTGTGATCAGCAGGGAGGGAGAGCTGCTGACCCTGACTGGGTGTATCATTGAGCAGTTGAAAGAACTCTTTGGGTTGGCAAGGTGCCATGTGTTTTTGTGCAACCCTTTGCACATCCTTGTCAGAAAAATTCTGGGTCTTAATTTATAACCATGTCATAACCCACCACACAATGACTGTAATCATTTCTCCTCGTGTCATTGTCTAGTCGGGCCAAGTTGTTGAGGTAGCAGTGGAGGAGAGAGACAAGCGGGGAACAAGAAGCTGCTGACTATATGACTACAATGACAATGAAGGTCACCTGACTATGGCTTTTCCCACAGGAGTTAATGGGAAGAACTGGCATATCCCATGTACACAGATTTGTACTTTGGTGTATGCAATCACGCAGTTGGAAAGCGTAGTGTTATTTGGACGTACATCTCCAACAAACAAAATCAAGGTGAATGTCCTTAAATCTCTGTAAGTGGTCAAATGATAAAATACGTAGAGTTCAAATATCTCGGTGTCATCCAAGACTCTTCTCTGACCTTTAAGAAACATATTAGAAAGACCTGTCATGTCCTGAAATATAACATTGCAAACTTTCATCATATTAGAAACTTGTTATGATTTTGGTTTCAGGCTAACAAGCCAGCTTTAAATCCAGTTAGATCAAGTTATAATCAAACTGTACGTTCTGGATAAGAAACACCATGAAGTTTTCAGGTATTGAGAACTTTGTGCAGCGCTGCTCTGAGCTACTGAGCAGAGCCTTAAGGTTTGCCTCCAGCATTCCATAATTAAGCTCTGCCTAAAAATATCACAAATTATCAGTTTCACCTTCATCATTACAGACTGGATTTTAAGCACTCAGTCATGTCAGCACTGACCTTAGATAGATGGTAGCGGTCCCTACTGGGTACGTACATGTCATATGTTTCTCTTGTGGATACATGTCACAACTGTGTCACTTCTTAATATAGTGATTGTGTATTTCATATTTCATATTGTGTTTTAACTGTGCATTCACTGTTTTTATTATGTGAGGCGTCTGCATTGGTAAACTGGTCACTTCTTAAGGTAGTTATTGTGTATTTTATGATGTATTTTGACTGTCAACTGTGTATTTACTGTTTTTGTTATGTAGGCTATTGGTAACTAGGACACATTAAAATGTAGCAATTGTGTATTTCATTGCACTTACTGTTTTAATTATGTAAGGCAGCTGAATTTACTGTATTCTGTATGAACTTTATATTTTATCTTTTGATATGTTCATGTGTTAATGTTTGTGTTAATGACCAATGTCATTGCACACTGTCCATTTATAAATTAAATAAACTAAATTAAAATAAACCAGGATGGAGTTGTATAATGGCCCAGCATTTTAAGGAAGTAAAAGTCAGAGTATCTCGGCCTGTGTTGCTCAGGTTTCTTATTTTTTATCCATATCTTATCAGTCCTACAAGTTCAGAAAAGTGCAATGTTAGATTGTACTACATTGAGAACCCCTTTGAGAGGGTCATGAGATCATGATATGCAAATGAGCTCTGAAGACTAACTGATCCAAATTTACTGATCAGTGTCACAGACCAAGAGCTCCCATCGGTACAGATGAACAAACTAAATCAGCATGATGTGAAACACACAGAGCACTAAAATTAACTGAAAATCTCTCTCTACAGAAAACTAGAAACTATTAATTTTCCAGATTTAAGACATATCATTTCAAATGTTACCTCACAATTAATGATCAATGCATGGAATCTGATCTTTATGTCAACAGGTCTGATGATGTTTTTGAGGACAAAGTTCTCTGTTTTATGTCACCAAATATATCTGGCACAAAAGCAGCAATAACCATCACATATTTAATATACATTTTTGTTGGTTCTTTATCTGTTCTTATAATATGTGGGAACCTTCTTGTAATAACCTCCATCATTTACTTCAAACAGCTCCAGACTCCTACAAACTTCCTCATGCTCTCTCTTGCTGTAGCTGATTTGTTTGTTGGGGTTATCCTTTCTTATGGCTTGATACCAGCGACGAGAAGCTCTTGTTTAGTACTAAGCTATTTTGATATGTATCTGTGCTCATCTTCTGTTTGGAACTTGTGCTTTATTTCTGTTGACAGATATTATGCTGTGTGTCAGCCTCTGAGGTACAGAACTAAAATAAATGTCCGTGTTATTCTGATCATGATCCTGGTGAGCTGGACTATATCTGCTCTTGTCCTCTCAATTGTAGGTTTAGCAGATATTTTTGGATTTTACCTCCCAGCTATCATAATGTGTGCCATCTACCTAAAGATTTTGACTGTAGCACAGAGACAGGCACGCAGCATCCAGAACACAACCTGTCAGAGCACAAAGTCTGAAAGTAAGATGGAGAGAAAGGCCACCAAAACTCTGGCTATTGTGATGGGAGTTTTTCTGATCAGCTGGACTCCTTTCTTTCTTTGTTTGGACCTTAAACATTTTCATTCATGACAAAGTACCATTTTCAGTGATTTATGGACTAACCTGGCTTGGATGGTCAAATTCAATGCTCAATCCATTCATCTATGGTTTCTTTTACAGCTGGTTTCGATCAGCTTTCAGAATGATCATTTGTGGAGAAAAATATTTCAAGGTGATTTTACTCATTCTAAGCTCTCTTGACTCATGACTTGCTGGTAATCATCACTAGTTTGGCTCTGAAGATTTACATCGCTTTCTACTGCAGCTCATATAAAATTTGCCACTGTACTATGCATATAAAGTCTGTATGTACAACTCAGTACACAGATAGCAGTACATAGTAAACAGTACATACAATAATGTCAGTGTTATTGAGATTATTATATGTACTGTAGTAATCACAGGATCTTATTGCTTTCTTCATTTCCTTACTGTATGTATTCAGTGCACCATAATGGATGCAAGTACAGCTCTGAAGTTTTCTGTGTATAAAACTTTAGGAATGAATTAATTCTTCTCTTTAGGTAGTTTTAGTCAGTGCCTTCATCATTTGTTTTGGCTGCAGATGGAAACCAAATTAAGAAAAAAGTTTTATCATTGTTAATGATATTACACAAAGCAGGATAACTACAGTCCTTCATCCAAGATGTGTAGATTCTAATAAAGAAGGATAACCTCTGTTTTTTAGTACAAAAACAGTGAAAATAAAGAATGGTGGATTACGTCTTTTCTCTGTTCAGATAACAATCTCATGGAAGTACCTTGCATCCTTTACAGTAGAATCCCTTTTCTTTCCCTTTCTTACTTCTCATTCTGTGCCTGTTTTTTTTTATTAACATGCTGTAAATCCGTAACTTGACAGAGAATATGTCCAAAATATCTGCTTTTATGGCCCATGATAACATGGTCATTTATAATATCCACACTGCAGTTTGTGTTTTAACAACACTGAGTCATTATTGCTGGACATTTGGCTTGCCTTTGTGAGACAGTTTCACAATGAATCAAATTAATTGGTTCTTTAAATCTCAAGACTGTGTATACATGTTTTATTTTATGCATTTTCAGTTATCAGTCTTCAGTCTGACTTTTACATCTCTCAAATTATGTGAGATGTAAAGTTGCTATCAAAACTACTTTAATCTCAAAATCTTTTGTGACAGTTTAGGCAGGGCCAAATTATCTTTGTAGGGCAGTTATAATCAAATTGCAGCCAGGGCCTTAACCCTCCAGCTGTAGTGATGTTCTCATAGAAGCAATGAACTCCATACATATAAACACAAAGAGATAAAACAAACTGAAAACCATAAAAAATAAAGAGATCACAAATCTCAATATATATAAATATCACTCATATATGCCCAACTGATGCATCAAAAACAATGTAAATGTAATTTGTCCTTAAATGTCTATCGTATTTTAATCTGTTTCTTGTGAGTCCTCCAGAGTATATTACATTAAATTGAGTGCTCCTTGAAGAGCGTATGGTCCTGATCATTTAAACTAATGAACAACAACAACAAAAAGAATACATATCTTTCATTTTAAAAAATTCAGGTAATTAGAGAAAACAGATTAGGAATTTCTGGCACAACCCACTAGGTGGTCGATGGAGTCAAACACATTATTGAAAGTTGTCAGGCACATGAAGTTATGTGCTTCACAAGGCTTCTGCCACTAGTACTAGTTCTACAATTTGTACTTTTCATTTGTATGGTCACACTCTTCTCCACCACCTTTACATGCTCACAGTCGTTTCTGGCATTAGTTTTCATGCAGTTGATACACACTGGATACTTGAACAAGAGACACAGAAAGAAACAAAGACTTAAGAGGTCTCCAGGCTTTTATATTTTATCAACATTTTATCATCACTCACAAAAGTCACTCTTTGGTTATACTCCATCATGCATATACTTTATTTTATTTTGGCAGCTGCATGATTTTACAAACAATTTCCATGACATGAGGTGATACAAGTTGTCAAGCTAAGGCCCTAGTAAGTTCAGTTAAATATATTGAGGAAAGTCTTTGAGGCTTTGTTGGACCAGGGTTTTCCTGAAGCATTCTGTAGAGACAATTGATGTCGAACCTAGCAGCCAAAAAGAAAATTGAAAGTAAGGTTGTGTTATTTGGATGCAGATTGAAGAGACCAAGATGGTTGCATTATTGTAACAACCAAATATTTTTAACAAACAGTTATGCTACCTTGGCCTCGGTGTTCTGGATTCGTATTTTAATTCATCTTTCATTTTATTCATCCCCCAAGTTTACGAGATATGCAATACTAAACTATACTGACTAGTCCTTTAAGAGGCTCCTTGATCATGATATGCTAATGAGTCCAAAATAACAACTTTGATCAATATACTGCTCAGTGATACAGACCAAAAGCTCCCATCAGTACAGATACACAAACCAAACAGGCACAGTGTGAAACACACAGAGCACTAAAACTAACTAAAAATCTCTCTCTACAGAAAACTAGGAACTACTAATTTTCTTAATTTAAGGAATGTTATTACAAATGTTAATTAACTATTTATGATAATTTATGGATGGATTCTAAAATTTTGACAACAGCTCTGCTACTGTTTATGAGGACAAATATCTCTGTTATGTATCAACAGCATCCATTGCCATCACTTACTCAATATTCTTTGTTTTTGGCTCTCTATCATTTCTTATAATATGTGGGAACCTTCTTGTAATAACCTCCATCATTACTTCAAACAGCTCCACACTCCTACAAACTTCCTCATCCTCTCTCGCTGTAGCTGACTTTCTTCTTGGGGTTTTAATTTTGTTTTATACCATGATACCAGCTCTAAAAGCTCTTGTTCGATTACAAATCTATCTTGATTGCTTTCTGTGCTCATCTTCTGTTTGGAACTTGTGCTTCATTTCTGTTGACAGATATTATGCTGTGTGTCAGCCTCTGAGGTACAAATTAAGATAAATGTCCGTGTTGTTGTGATCATGATTTTGGTGAGTTGTACTCTAGCTGCTCTTGTGCTAATTTCAAGTTTAGTAGAAATTTTTGGTTTTTACCTCCCAGCTATCATAATGTCCCTCATCTACCTAAAGATTTTGTTTGTGGCAAAGAGACAGGCACGCAGCATCCAGAACACAACCTGTCAGAGCACAAAGTCTGAAAGTAAGATGGAGAGAAAGCGACTAAAACTCTGGCTATTGTGATGGGAGTTTTCTCATCTGTTGGACTCCTTTCTTTATTTGTTGGGCCTTTGAATCTTTTATTATTTCCAAATTACCAGTTTCTGTATATTATGCATTTGTGTGGCTTGGATGTGGTTTTACTTTTGTTTTATGGCTTGATACAGACTACAAGTATGTTTGCAAGGTACAAGGTGTTATTGATTTCTATCTGTGCGCATCTTCCGTTTGGAACTTGTGCTTCATTTCTGTTGACAGATATTTTTGCTGTGTGTCAGCCTCTGATACAGTACTAAAATTAATGTCCGTGTTATCATGATCATGATCTTACTGAGCTGGACTCTGTCTGCTCTTAGCCTTTCAAGCACGAATTTGCAATATATTTTGGGTTTTGCCTCCCAGCTATCATAATGTCCATCTTCTCGTAAAGATTTTGATTGTAGCAAAGACAGGCACGCAGCATCAGAACACAACCTCTGAGCACAAAGTCTGAAGTAAGATGGACAGAAAGGCCACTAAAACTCTGGCTATTGTGATGGGAGTTTTTCTGATCTGTTAGGCTCCTTTCTATATTTGTTGGGTCTTGTATCCTGTGACTAATTACACAATACCAATTCCTGTCTTTACTGCATTCACATGGATTGGATGGTTCAATTCAATGCTCAATCCATTCATCTATGGTTTCTTTTACAGCTGGTTTCGATCAGCTTTCAGAATGATCATTTGTGGGAAAATATTTCAAGGGGATTTTACTCATTCTAAGCTCTCTTGACTCATGACTTGCTGGTAATCATCACTAGTTTGGCTCTAAGATTTACATCTCTTTCTACTGAAGCTCATATAAAATTTACCACTGTACTATGCATAAAGTATCTGTATGTACTCAGTAGACAGATAGCAGTACATAGTAAACAGTACATACAATAATCTCAATGTTAATGTTTGTAAATAATCACAGGATCCACATGTCAATTTTTTCCTCATTTCTTACTGTATGTATTCAGTCATAGATGCTGTATAATGAATGCAGGAGTACAGCTCTGAAGTCTCTGTGCATAAAACTTCAGGAATAATTAACATTGCAATGGTCTTTCCCATGCAGTAGTTTTCAGTCACTTGCTTTGGCAGCAGAGGAAAACATTATTAAGTATTAGTTGACCGCAACACTGGGTGAATCATAATGAAGTAGGAAAAACTCTAGTTTTGCCAGCTGAAAAATAGCTAAACAATGCTGGATTACTTCCTTCTCTGTTCAGACAACAAATTTATGGAGGGACATTTTAGCTTGCTTTACAGTAAAATCACTCTTTTGTGCAAGTTGATAAGTTATCATTCTGTCTCTGCTTTGACACTGATGAAGATGCTGTGAATGCAAGACTAAGCAGAAAACAACAAGAAAGAGTCATTCTGTGGACACTCAGCTTTCCTTTGTGAGACTGTGTCTGTGTGAATAACTTAATGCACAGATAGCAGTGCATAGTAAACCGTACATACCATAATCACAGGATCATTATATCTCATTGTTTTCCTCATGTCTTACTGTATTTATGTGTTCAGTCATAGATACTACATAATGAATCTAGCTCTGAGTTTGTTTGACAATAAAACTTGAGAAATTAATGTTGAAATGATATTTCTGTTACAGTAGTTTGAAGTCAGTCCTTAGTAATTTTTTTCTTCAGATGGAAACAAAATTAAGAAGCAAATTATATCATTGTAAATTATTACATACAGCAGGATGACTACAAAGTCTACATTTTAGAAACATTAAAATTATTTGACAACAAGCTGCATTGATTATAATAGTAATTATACTTATAAGGATAATTTATGGTTTTCAATGCAAAAAATAGCTTAAGTATAGAATTGTGGATTACTTTTTGTCCGCAGATAACAAATTTAAATATGTACACTTTACACCAAGTTAATTGGTGAATAGGTTTGTCTAATAAGCAGTTTATTTGAAAAAAATTGAAAAAGAATGAGTTATGGACCTTTAACTGTTCATTCATTTTATGTTAAAATTTTGTTATTAGAAATGTTTGGCCCTGGCCTCCTGTCATTTGCAAAGTGGCTGGGTAAAACAAGGGGTGACCCACTGTTTAGGGGTTCCTGGGAGTAAACATGACCTTATGCTAGACTTACCCCATACACTAACCAATTAACTCTCGTCATTTCTGGATTAATTAGTATGTAGCAACTTGTTTTGCACATATTAATTTAGATCAATTTGACATGTAAGCACAAGATGAGTTGAAATAATAAGGGCACATCTACACTGCAAATTTGAAAACGCAAATTTAACACCCTCAGAGTTGAAATTAACACTGACCCAGGGTTTATATGGAACCACTGGCTAAGTGTTGAATTAACACTCAAAAGTGTTAAAATTATTAACACTATGACAGTGTTGCCAAACAAACTCTTAAAGTGTAAAATATTAACACCACAATGATGACAAAGAACACTAGATTAGTGTTCACAGTTCACTAATTAGTGACACCAACAGAGTTAACTATTCAACACTGCACCAGTATTCAAGTAACATTTTGTGGTGTTAAATGTAAATTTAACTAGTGTTTACTATACTACTGATAAGGTGTACATTGTCACTGGGATTAACACTTTTAAGAGTTAAAAAAATGTACAATCTGTTAGTCTAACCATCCACCACCCATGTACAATAATCACTCCAAAAAGTACTGCAATGAAAAATAATTTATTTTTCTTTAACAGAGCTCACATTAAATTTGACAAGGTGCAGGCCTCTGCGCCCTGTACAATGACCTTGTACAATACTGCCCAAAACATGGGTAGCTTGTAAGTGTTGCTCACCCTATACAATGCAGCTGTCTGGCACAACATAGAAAAACAAGTCTGTACCGTAAGACATCTGAACATCAAAGGGCTTGAAATATCTCAAGTCATGGTGTAACAATTGAAACATTATGAATATTATCAACAACATTAAAAGCATGAAAATGCTCCACAAATGGAGTCTCCATATCAGATACCAAAAATAAATTTCATTTCTAAGAAAGATGCTAACAATCTTATTAAACACTGGCATCTCATCAACAACATCTGTACAAACAACAAGACCCGGGTGATATTCAATGCCATTATGTTTGACAGGCCCAGAATAATACAGCTTTGGCGGACAAGTGATTCCCAATGATAGGCAACAGCTATTTGGTGTTTCTTTGCTAGGGACTTTGTTATGTTCAAGTTTTTATGCTAGACTTAAAAAGAATTTGTGTTTAACTTCATACCTCATACTCCAAACATGTACTAAAGGACCAATTTGGCGTACTTTCAGGATGTATCATGAAGTGGTGTTTGGGATCAAAGTGTTTTCAGGATACAAAACTGTAAATAACCTGTGGTGCTCTTCAATAAAATGTTTTAAAATATGGTCATTCCTCTGTAACACATGGGAAAATACAATGTACACAATATGCAACAACATTAACAACAATGCCAGTGTGTGTCACCTTCTGAACAACATCTCCGAAGATTAGTGGAGATTCGAACAAGGCACAATGTTTGACTGGCATTAAGCCCAATACCACTGCCACTGCAAAACATGTTAATGTGTGTTGGACAATTTTTTATCCATGAAGCCATAGTTGAATGAATATACATGTTGGAGTATGTTTTCATTAGAAATAAAAGTTCTGATTCAAATACTCAAACAACAACTTAATCATACTGTGCTACACCTTCTAAGATATAAATGCATTATATCAAATTCAAAATTATCTGATACATTTAGTATGACAATGAATTAAGTATACTATGCTTTTGAGCCAAAACAAGAATTTTCCTTGGATTCTCAACAAGGTAACTGTAATGCTGCTCATTAGTTAATTTGGTCCATAAATCACCGCGTGGATCACTTTCACTAAATACTGCTTGAGCTGTTGCTTTATCAGTGAGACACATTCTGCAGTAATGGTGTGCAGTGAAAGATTCAACATAACCCAGAATTGAGTTCAGACCTAAATTGTCGCCTGTTACTTGTGCAATGGTGCCAAAAACAGGTTGTTCAGCAAATGACACTTTCATTCCATTGCTCTCCAATACCTTTACATCTTCTACAAATGGAGTAAGTATTTTGTCAATACCATATTTTTGCATCTTGTAGATGACAAAAAATTAGGTGGATATTCATCAGGAGGTTTAGACATGGTGGCAAATGCGGAGTGTAAAATACAGACATCCTAGCTTATGAATACCTTGTTTTGACCCTAGTGGTTTGCGTTTCAAAGTCATCATAATAAACTTGAATTTGCAATGCATGTTTTGATTTTGAATACAATGCATGATTTCTATAGTATTTTCCATCACAGAAATCCTGGTATAAGCTACCAGCAACAGCAGATTTATTAATCTGACAACACACTTCTTCATTCTTGAAAATGAACTCTAATGTTTTAACAGGAGCACGTAAATGAAAAGTGCCATTACCTAATAACAAATTATTTTCATCATGTCTTTGTCTAGTCAGTCAGGTTGTTTGAGGTAGCAGTGGAGGAGAGAGACAAGAAGCTGTTGACAACATGAGTATGGATATTGTGTATTCAGCAGTCACCTCTGATCACCAGGCAGTCAGTGAAGAGAGCGGTAGCTACTGGTCCACTTGCACTCATTACAATCACCACAACTCTTACTACTCAGACTTGTAATGGTTTGAGGAATAGTACAGATACACACATATTTAAGGGGACTTCAGGATCATGTGCTGGTGGGCTGTGTTTGATTGATGTTTGACCAACTGTGGGGACTGGTCTGGGTCAAAAAATGCCAGAGCGATTTTTGTCCCAGTCTGGCCCAGCAGTGTAACTATACAAACTGACTGTAGTCCTGTTCAGTGTCCACAGATTGGTTAGAAGTCATAAGCAATACACATCTCCTATAGTTTTCAGATCACCACTGTGTGTTAGCTCCATCGTCCGTCATGTTCCAGCTTTTTGCTATCCATTTTATCATTTTCCTGGTTCTTTGGATTTTGTTATCTCTCTGTCTCTGCATTTCCTTACTGGATTTGTTTGCCTTTGTTGTTTGACCTGTGGGATGATGCACATGCATCAGCATGCTCTGTCTGACTTTTATAACTTTTTCTTTCGGTTTCACGCTATATTTTACATCTCATGTTTCATATCCTTGTTGTTTTACTTGAGCACTTTAAGAGGCACAAGCTTTACTAATCAGTCTCTTGACTGAGTTGTACAGGCTTACCATTTACTTTCTGGGCTTGGGCAGCTTGCCCAAGGCTAGCACAAACAATTTGTTTTAACCTAGGAGCTAACCAATCCCAACAGAGACAGCAGACTCTGGATCAAGACAATCTGCAACCTGAAGCTTAATCACCACAGCAGGTACTTGTTGGCCTAGTTAGTAAGTTCTGCTGTCTGCTGTTTGATATCCTCCACGTGGATCTCCCTGTCACTGTATAAACCCTGCCATCACTGTGGGTTCCTGATGGAGAGTCCTGCGTGTGAGTACCTATCACCTGATAGCGGCTTCCATGTACACTGCACTGCGCTGAATATGTAGCTATTTGTTATGCACTTTGCTCTTTATTTTGTTCCCCAGCCTCCATCTATAATATGGCTCCTCACTACTACTACTACTGGCTGCGTCAGCTCTTCCAGCAACCCAATTGGGTTGTTGGAAGAATATCCATGCTCTGCAAGATCCAAGAAGCGAGAAGCTCATGGACATAGTCATCCTCGATCCAGCACAAATCGACACCATCTGTGCCCGAGGCCTCTGCACCCTGTCCAGCTGCTGAGGCTGCAGTATCCCTCTCCTCCAGGCCCAGTGTCTCTGCTCACTGTCCCGTGGATGTCAGCTCTCCTCAGCCTCCATCACTGTTAGCTCTGGACATGGCTTGGGGCAAAGCCTAAAGCCCTGGTTAGCTCCACTCCATCTAACCACGAGCCCATGGTGGTGTGCACAGCAAAGAGGGAAAGCGCCCCTTTTGTGTCCCTCCTCAATATAATATCCAATTGGAGAATAAATATGACATCCTCAACCCGCTCAACTTCCTCCTTTGCCTGCAGAGTCCCTACCCCTCGACCTTCCCTGCAGGCCCGGGAGTCCCATAGCTCCTGTCCTTTGGCTCTCCCCACCAGCTAACCTGAGCACTCCACTCACACCAGGGCTTGTTGCTCCACACTGCTCTTAACACCAGTGCACTTGGCGGGTTCCTGGCCATCCTTCTCCATCCACCCATCGCCACAGGTGTAGTCTTTTCCCACCCGACTTGTCCCCCTCAATCATGAAATACTGGTGGCTTGAGTGTTCCCGACATGCACAGTAGATGCTGAATGCATGGGGATCCATCTGAGCCTTCCTTCCAGCATTTCCTAGTCCTTTTCTCCCACTACACTGATATTTGGAGACTCAATAATCAGGATCAGAGATAGTTTCTGATGTTTGAAGTGTGCAAAATTATGCACGAATATATCAACCAGTTCTAACAGAAGCACTTTTTCTCTTCGGGTCATGCTGGACTCGAGTGCAGTCAAATATAGTGTCTTGTATATTTTGTATGTTATAGATCATAACTGTTTAATCCTTGTTTTGTGAATCATAACAAACATGGAGACACAAAACACTACAGCTGCTCCAGCTGTCAAGTCCCATATGCATTTTGCATGTCTGTTTAGATTTATTAGACTTTATAATTATAAATAATTTATTTTTCTTTATTAGTAGAGTTGAACTTTAAGACACATGCAGGCACAGTTGTTTAACATTAATGAAGGTGTTTTTGATTGTGAAACGTGTGTGCAGTTCAGCCAAGTGTGAGACACGTGCATGCTTTTCATAGTATTTACACTTTATTGCTGATACAGAATAGGTTCAAATAACACTAATCCACACTTCCATGTGAGTAAAAGAATGAACAACAGTGAACATGTTTTGTGATTGTGAAGGCGTGTGTGTGTTTTGGCCAAAGCGCAGGTGTGATCTTGTGCTGAAAGACCACACTTTCACTTTGACCAGGTATTGGCTGGTCTACAGCAAGTAGTTTTTACTCCAATGCACCGAGCACAAGATAGAAATGCTGACCTCGCCTTCCTTTTGCCTTCATGTTTGAGCCACCTCCCCACAGAGGCACAGACCAGGCACAAGTGCATTTGCTATATTGCACACATGGCAAAATGTGTAAGATATAAAACAAACTTGTGTTGGCAGCACAACGGCTTTCTGCTTGGGTGTAAGATAGGGACACGTGAGTTCAAATATCTAGGTGTAATCCAAGATTCCTCTCTGACCTTGAAAATATATCAGAAAGACCTGAAGTATAACATTGCAACTTTAGAGTCACATCAGAAACTTGTTTATGATTTTGGTCTCAGACTAACAATCAGCTTTAAATTCAGTTATACCTGGGTATAATCAGCTCTGACAGTTCTGGATAAGACCATGAACAACACCATCATTGGAGAGATTATTGGTCTCATCTGGATTGGGAATGCCTTAGTACCCCAGGAAGGCTGTAAAAGCCATGCTGGGGACACCAACATCTGGACTACCTTGTAGCCAAACATAGATAGATGGATAAAGGTTAATAGCGGATACAAAAGCAAAGTTTTATTGCCTCTGTGTTGAAGCTTTCTACTTTGATGTTGACTATGTTAAAAACTCATTTAAAACTAATTAATTAATTTAAAACAGATCATTTGAAACTGTACAAAGGTCTGGGGAGATTAAATGAAAACACATATTCACAAGGAGTCACTCATCATATTGACAAACACTGAATGCCACAATATGCTAATGAGCTCAGAGTATAACTCTAATGAGACTTGTCAGTGGCACAGAGACCAGGAGCTCCCATCACTACAGATGAACAAACCAAATACAGCTATACATTTCATATCATGCCTAACATTAACAGAAAATTCTCTCTACAGAAAACTAGAAACTGTTTCTATCTCCATTTAAGGTATATTATTGGTGATTGACAGAAGTACAGACAAAAGTGACAATGCTCAGATGAATCATCCACCTGCCATCCACCCATCAGTTATTGTCTTTAATTTGTAGAACTGCACCCGCCCTGGAAGACTGCACTATTCTTTCAGTCAATGGATGATTCAAGATTCAATATGTACATCAAAAAGATAATGATAAAATGTATCAGAAAAGACAAGATGTGATTTTTTTAAAATAATGTATACAACTATTCGCATGTACACGATCAAACATAACATCATGACCACCTGCCTAATATTGTGTTGGTCTCCTTTTGCTGCCAAAACAGCCCTGACCCATAGAGGACTCAACTAGACCCCTTAAGGTGTGCTGTGGTATCTGGCACCAAGATGTTAGCAGCAGATCTTTAAGTCCTGTAAGTTGCAGTGGGGCCTCCATGGATCAGACTTGTTTGTCAGCACATCCCACAGATGTTTGATTGGATTGAGATCTGGGGAATTTGGAGGCCAAGTCAGCACCTGCATCCTGGTACCATGTGTTCCCCAGGTAAGCAACACCTGCGTACCTGCCATCATTGATGTAAAAGAAAAGCGTGATTCATCAGACCAGGCCACCTTCTTCATTGTTGAATGCTTTCACCACAGGGGTCAGCATGGGCACCTGACTGGTCTGCAGCTATACAGCCCCATACGCAACAAACTGCAATGCACTGTAATATTCTGACAACTTTCTATCAGAGCAGGCATTAACTTCTTCAGCAATTTGAGCCACAGTAGCTTGTCTGTTGGATCAGACCACGAGCCAGCCTTCGCTCCCCACGTGCATCAAAGAACCTTGGCCGCCCATGACCTATTGCTGGTTCATCACTTTTCCTTCCTTGGACCACTTTTGATAGATATTGACCACTACAAACCAGGAACACCCCACAAGAGCTGCAGTTTGGAATGCTGTCTAGCAATCACAATTTGGCCCTTATCAAACTCCTCAAATCCTTATGCTTGCCCATTTTCCTGCTTCTAACACATCAACTTTGAAGACAAAATGTTCCTTACTGTCCAATATATCCCACCCACTAACACAGTGGTCCCCAACCCCGGTGCGGTCAAGTGGATCAATTGGTACCGGGGCGCTGAAAAATAATTAATTATTTCCGTTTTATTTATTATCTGAGTCGAATGATCTTTTATTTTGAAAAATCTTTTATTTTGAAAAATGACCGGATTCTCTTGGTCACTTGGCGCGAAAAATTTAACCTTCAGCAAAATGAGTAAGAAACAGATGTCTTTGGAAAATTTCTTTGCGAAGGAAAAGGCACAGTGAAGACAGAAGAACAGCTGTAGAAAAGAAAGCTTTTAATAGACAATACCAGGAGTCCTACTTGAAATATGGATTTATCGTCAGGTGATTCCCACGCACCAAACCATCTGCATAATATCTCTCTAATGAGGCAATGAAGCCTTCAAATTGCTCGCCATAGAGACCAAGCACCCTGGATTAAAAGACAAGCCCGGAGTATTTTGTAAGAAAAAAACATGAACATGAAGGACAGAAGAAGAAATTACTTATTGAGGGCTACCACATCAGTAAATGAGAATGTACTGAGAGCATCATACTTAGTGGCTAATCATATTGCTAAGGCTAAAAAGCCATTCACTATTGTTGAAGAATTGATCTTGCCCTCCACTAAAGACATTTGCCGTGAACTTCTAGGAGGCTGCTGTTAAAAGATAGCACAGGTGCCTCTGTCGGCCAGCACCGTGACTACGCGCATTGAGGAAATAGCCGAAGATATTGAGACACAATTGTTAGAAGTATTAATAAATCACCGTGGTACACACTCCAGGTTAGTGAATCTACAGATGTTGACAACAAGGCAATACTACTTGTTTATGTGTGATATATTTATCAGGAGGATAATGTGAGGATATGTTATGTGCACTATCGCTGCAACCAACACCACAGCCATAGAACTGTTCAAAGTCGCTGGATGGTTACATATCAGGAAAACTGAAATGTCGGCATATGCTGGAAGCAGACTGCTGCCATGACCGGACAGCTGTCTGGTTTAACTACCGGATTAAGGATGTTGCACCTGAGTGTGAATCCACATTGTATCATTCACAGGAAATGCTGGCAAGCGAAAAATGCCACGGAATTTAACAGCGTGAATGTTTGAATTACAAGAGCAGCTGAAGATTTCTCAGAAAAGAAGTCACCTTCAGCACATTTCAGTGATGAGAATGGGTGTAAAACTGGCTTACCTGTGCGACATATTCAGCTTGCTCAATGAACTCAATCTGTCACTTCAAAACAACTGTCTTTAAGTTGGCAGATAAAGTAGCTGCATTTAAAGCCAAACTGGATTTGTGGGGGCCAGCGCGTGAACAGAGGCATATTGGACATGTTTCAAACATTAGCGGGGATTCTGGGTGAGACTGAGCCTGCGCCTTCATTCACCAAGCTGGTGCGATCACCTGTCTTTGCTTTTAAAAATTCGAGTGCTACTTCCCAACCTCAAAGGACCCTGAACTGCCAAGGAATGGATCCGCGACCCATTTGTCAACAAACCAGGTGAATCCAGCATGTCTGCAGAAGAAGATCAAGTGCTGGAGATCGCAAATGATGGCAGCCTTAAAAGTGTGTTAGACAACAGCTCTGCCGGTGTTCTGGATTAAAGTCATGGCAGAATACCCGAGATCGCCACCACAGCACTGAAAACCCTGTTGCCATTTCGACATCCTATCTGTGTGAAGCGGGTTTTCTGCAGTGACAACAACAAAACAAAACAGCAAGTAGACTGGACTAAGCAACACACTTGGTGTTTTTGTCTCCCTTACCCCAGATAGGACCGTCTCGTTTGCAGAGAAACAAGCTCAGAGCTCCATTGATTTAGCGTTATGGTGAGTTAAATTTTCATGCACTTTATATTTGTTTTATGGTGTATCTGCATCTTATTTTGAAGGCATGTAACATTACCATGTAACCAGAATCAGAGGTTAGGGCAGTGGTCGCCAACAGAGGGAGGTGAGGAGAGGGGAGAGGAAAGGAGAGAGCTTGTGAGTCTCCGGCACACAAACATGCAGGAGCCTTATCTGACTGTTCAAACTGGCAACTTTATTTCAGCTGTTGAAAAATAACATTCATGGAGTGTTCAACAATAATAATAAAAGTGGTGTGTAGTCATATTTAGATAAAGAAAGAAATGTGAATTGCTGGTTCTTGTCATTCATTTTATTTTTATTATTATTTTATTTAATGGGCAGAGGATGTTCAGAAATTTGATGTTATACTCATGTTATGTTGTTGGCGCAATGTTCGAGGAAGCTGCTAATAAAGTACATGAGTACCTGCGTTTATTGTTATGTTATAACAATCGCACCCCCACCCCTGCCCCGGTCTGCGGACAATTGTCAAGCGTTGACCGGTCGGTGAATACAAAAAGGTTGGGGACCACTGCACTTAACAGGTGCCATGATGAAGATATAATCAGTGTTATTCACTTCACCTGTCAGTGGTCATAATAGTATTCTGATCGGTGTATAGTTTTGTTTACATATTGTTATTTACTGCATTATAGTTAAAGGATAGAACAGATATACGCTTACAAAAATGCACAGAGAACATGTCAGTGAAAATATAAATAAGATCAATCATAAATATAGTTTTAGATTATCTGTCATACAAAGAAATCCTAGTGACAACATGCACTTGTAGTTTGTAGTTTTACTGATTAGAGAATTGAAAACAAGTGGTTTAAAAAGTTTCAGTGCCTCCTTTTTTGATGACACGGCACAGAGAGCAATGCAACAGCATGACGGGCTGTAAACTCTGCAAACCCATTCTCTAAATCACGACAAAACTAACGGTGATAGGCGACGAGAAGAGGACTGCAGGTGATACGCTGTAGTCAACCCCACAAGCATACAGCGAGCACACAAGACAGTAATGCTTGGCTTGTTTACTTGTGCTGTTTTGCCACTGACCACCTCAGGCTGTTCTTCTGAGTTTCTGACAATATCAAAAGATTTGCAACAGTAGAGACCTTTTTAAAGAGTAGCATACGTTTTGTTTAATCAGAATCAGTTGGTTTGTTTCTCTCTTCACTCTTGTAATTCCCTGAAATAAATCCCTTAATTCACAGCACAGAGTGTGCAGGTGCTGGTGAAGGTGATGCCAGACAGCGGCTGCTGCCTTCGGGATAGAAGCTCCACAGGCCGCTGGTTTATGGCTGAACTATCAGCTGATGCACAGTTTACTTTCTCTTCCTACGTAATTAACATTTTCATTTTTTCATCATGAGAATAGCCTAATATTTTTAAGGAACAAAAGTCATGATATCTTGCCTCTGGTTCTCTGTTTTCTTGTTTTAATTCATCTTTATAAGCCCTCCAAGTTTACAAGTTTTGCAATTCTATATGATATTATACTAATGATTATACTAATGAGTAACGATACTGACTAGTCCTTTAAGAGACTCCCTTGACCATGATATGCTAATGAGCCCAAATAACAACTTGATCCAAATATACTGCTCAGTATCACAGACCAAGAGCTCCCATCAGTACAGATGTACAAACCAAAAAGGCATGGTGTAAACACACAGAGCACTAACATTGACTTAAATCTCTACAGAAAACTAGGAACTATTAATTGTCTTCGTTTAAGGCATGCTATTACAAATGTTAATTCACTGTTAATTTTTATGATCATTTATGAATGGATTCTAACATTTTTGTTAACAGGTCTGATGGTGTTTATGAGGACAAAATTCTCTGTAATGCACCACCAACAGCATCCATTGCCATCACTTACTCAATATTCTTTTTGTTGGCTCTTTAGCAATTCTTATAATATGTAGGAACCTTCTTGTAATAATCTCCATCATTTACTTCAAACAGCTCCACCTCCTACAAACTTCCTCATCCTCTCTCTGCTGTAGCTGACCTGCTTGTTGGGGTTTTACTTTTGTCTTGTGGCTTAATACCAGCTACAGAATCTATTGTTTTTTATTACAAAGCGCTATTGATCTCTATCTGTGCCTCTTCTGTTTGGAACTTGTGCTTCATTTCTGTTGACAGATATTTTGCTGTGTGTCAGCCTCTGAGTACAGAACTAAAATTAATGTCCATGTTATCATGATCATGATCTTGCTGAGTTGGACTCTAGCTGCTTGCCGCTCAAGTTTAGATTTACAATTCATTTTAGGATTTTCCTCCCAGCTATCATAATGTCCGCCATCTACCTAAAGATTTTGATTGTGGCACAGAGACAGGCACGCAGCATCCAGAACACAACCTGTCAGAGCACAAAGTCTGAAAGTAAGATGGACAGAAAGGCCACCAAAACTCTGGCTATTGTGATGGGAGTTTTTCTGATCTGTTGGGCTCCTTTCTTTCTTTGTTGGAGTCTTTTATCCTGTGACTAATTACACAATACCAATTCCTGTCTTTATGGCATTAAGGTGTCTTGGATGGTCAAATTCAATGCTCAATCCATTCATCTATGGTTTCTTTTACAGCTGGTTTCGATCAGCTTTCAGAATGATCATTTCTGGGAAAATATTTCAAGGTGATTTTACTCATTCTAAGCTCTCTTGACTCATGACTTGCTGGTAATCATCACCAATTTGTCCCTGAAGATTTATATCTCTTTCTACTGCAGATCATATGAAATTTGCTACTGCACTGTGCAAAAGTATCTTATGCACAACTCAGTAGACAGATAGAGTACATAATAAACAGTACATACAATAATCTCAGTATCACAGCTGTGTAGAGAATATAGCACTGAAGTTCTCTGTGAATAAAACTCCAGAAATTAATGTTGAAGTTATCTTTCTCTTACTGTAGCTTTTGGTAAGTGTAAAATAAGACGTTTGTCACTGTAAATGATTTCACATAAGGCAGGATAAGTACAAAGTTTGTATACTGTATTTTGTTTGTAGTAAGATCAAAATCAGTTGGCAGAAAACTGTACATTGTTCACAATCACAATTCCCATCACAAAAAGCTTAAGTAAACGGTGGGTTACTTTTGTCTCTGTCCAGATAACACATTTATGAATCTACACTTTTACATCTTTTGCATCTTTTAGGAGAAGTACTTTTCATGCAAGTGAATAAATTCTCATTCTGTCTCTGCTTTAACATATAAAGATTCAAATCCAGGACTTAATAGACAAAATGTCCACTTTCATGGCCATGATGACCATGGCCATTTATATTATCCATACTGCAGATTCTCTTAACAACACTGAGTCTTTATTAGTGGACATTTGGCTTGCCTTTGTGAGACAGTCAATTAATCCAATTTCACAAAACAATACATGCACAGGTTTATTATTATTATTATTTGAAGACTGTATACATTTTCATTTTATGCATTCTCAGTTATCAAAGGAATTCTGGCCCCCAATAGGCTACCAGGTGGCACACCTGGTGGTTTCTCAGTCACAATACAAATCAATTCATTTATTCTTTTTCCCAGGAAGGAGAGACAGATATGCCAATGTTTGCTGAAGGCTAAATTACAGTGTTAACAGAGAAAGGCTGATTTCCATGATGGTCTTTCATGTTTTGAAAAGTGTAATTATTGAATGAGGATAAATCTGATACCATGAATGTTTATTTCAGACTAAAACAGTTTAGATATGCTGCTCCTTCTGTCCCTGGTAGGATGCAAGTGGCTCAATTATATTTAATGCTGTAACCTGTTTGAAATTCTAACAAAGCACAACTAAAATACAGTTGCAGTTTTCATTGTATCTTATTTATCTGTTAATATATATGAAACACATACACACACACACACACACACATATATACAGTATCTCACAAAAGTGAGTACACCTACATTTCTGCAAATATTTAATTATATTTTTCATGGACAACACTGAAGAAATGACACTTTGATACAATGTAAAGTAGTAGTGTACAGCTTGTATAACAGTGTAAATTTACTGTCCCCTCAAAATAACTCAGCACACAGCCATTGTGTAAACCGCTGGCAACAACATGAAAGGGTGTACATGATTCTGCAACAAAGCTTAGGTAGGTGGTACTTGTCAAAGTAACATCCACATGGATGGTAGGACCCAAGGGTTCCATGACCATGTCACAGGTTCACCACTGTTCCTTCCTTGGACCACGATAGATACTACTTTTCTAAACCAGGAACATCCCACAAGAGCTGCAGTTTTGGAGATGCTCTGACCCAGTCGTCTAGTCACAATTTTGCCTGTCAAACTCACACAAATCTGACACTTCACGAATTTTCCTGCTTCTAACACATCAACTTTGAGGACAAAATGTTCACTTGCTGCGTAATATATCCCACCAACTAACAGGTGCCATGATGAAGAGATAATCAGTGTCATTCACTTCACCTGTCAGTGGTCATAATGTTATGCCTGATCAGTGTATATTTACACAAAAGTGTACTTTGGAGTATGTAATTTGTTGTCAAAGTGTAAAGTTGCATTATTTTTGCACATTTTTTATGAGTCCTGCAAGTTTATGGATTCACAACACTAAACACACTAAACACTAAATTTTACCACACTGAGTACTCCTTTGAGAGGGTCATTTGACAATGATATGCTAATGAATCCAAAGAATAACTGATCCAATATACTGCTCAGTGTCACAGATAAAACTCCCATCAGTACAGATGCACAAACCAGATAAGCATGGTGAGAAACACACAGAGCACTAAAATTAACTGAAAATCTCTCTCTCTGGAAACTAGAACGAAAAAAAACTTTTGATTTAAGGCATGTTATTGGAAATGTTAATTAACTATTATTGATCATTTATGCACATGGAAACTAACTCTTTTCAACAGCTCTAATCATGTTTGGGAAGAAAAATTTCTCTGTCTTGAAGCACCTATATATACCTTTCAAAACATCAATCCCTGACATGTATTTAGTATATTTTTTGTTGGCTCTTTATCAGTTCTTATTATGTGGCAACATTCTTGTAATAATCTCCATCATTTATTTCAAACAGCTCCACACTCCTACAAATTTCCTCATCCTCTCTCGCTGTAGCTGACTTTCTTGTTGGGGTTTTACTTTTGCTTTATCTTGTGATACCAGATTCGGAAATGCCTGTTCAGTACTAGACGACTTTGATCTCTATCTGTGCATCTTCTGTTTGGAACTTGTGCTTTATTTCTGTTGACAGATATTATGCTGTGTGTCAGCCTCTGAGTACAGCACTAAAATAAATGTCCGTGTGTGATTATGATCCTGGTGAGCTGGACTATATCTACTCTTAGCTTTTCAATTGCAGATTTACAAGATGTTTTGCTTTTACCTCCCAGCTATTCTAATGTCTATCATCTACCTAAAGATTTTTATGGTGGCAAAGAGACAGGCACGCAGCATCAGAACACAACCTGTCAGAGCACAAATGCTGAAAGTAAGATGGAGAAAAAGGCCACCAAAACTCTGGCTATTATGATGGGAGTTTTTCTGATCTGTTGGACTCCTTTCTTTCTTTGCTGGACCATCGACCCTTACATTGATTACAGAATACCATTTACTGTGTATTATGCATGTATCTGGCTTGGATGGCTGAATTCGATGCTCAATCCATTTATCTATGCTTTCTTTTACAGCTGGTTTCGATCAGCTTTCAGAATGATCATTTCTGGGAAAATATTTCAAGGTGATTTTACTCATTCTAAGCTCTCTTGACTCATGACTTGCTGGTAATCATCACTAGTTTGGCTCTGAAGATTTACATCTCTTTCTGCAGCTCATATAAATTTGCCACTGTACTATGCATAAAGTATCTGTATGTACAACTCAGTACACAGATAGCAGTACATAGTAAACAGGACATACTATAGTTTCAATGTCATTGTCTGTAAATAATCACAGGATCCACATATCTCATTGTTTTCCTCATTTCTTACTGTATGTATTCAGTCATAGATGCTGCATAATGAATGGGAGTACAGCTCTGAAGTTCTCTGTGAATCATGTTTTGGCTGCAGAGAAACAGAAATAAGTATTAGTTGAACAAAACACTATTTGGATCATAATGAAGTAGTAAAAATTCTAGTTTTGCCAGCAGGAAAATAGCTAAACGATGCTGGATTACTTATGTCTTTGTTCAGATGATAAAATTATGGATGCACACTTTAGCATCCTTTACAGTAGAATCACTTTTTGTGCAAGTTAATAAGTTCTCATTCTGTCTCTGCTTTGACACCTATGAAGATGCTGTGAATCAAAGACTAAGCAGAGAAAATGTCCACTTTCAAGGTCCATGATGACAATTTTTTTGGCCTTTTCTCTTGTCCACGCTGCAGGTTGTGCCTAACAACATCAAGTCATTATTAGTGGACACTTAGTTTGCCTTTGAGTCACAATGAATCAGATTTACAAAACAGTGCAAGCAGAGTTCTTTAAATGAAGACTGTATGTGTGTTTCATTGTATGTGTTCTTACTTATCAGTCAACCCACATTACAATATTAGTTGTTAAATGATTACATTCAATGCAATGAAAAATTATGTGAAAAAAGTCGGCATCAAAAACTACTTTACTTTTTATTAAACATTTTATTTGTAAGTTCAGGCAGAGCCACATTATCCTTGTAGGGCAGTGATACTCAACTTGCGGCCAGCGAAGGAAATCTGGCCCCAACAGGCTGCCAGGTGGCCCTCTGACTGTTTTCTCATTTGCAATGAAAGTGATTGACACCATTTTTCCCGGGAAGGAGGGACAGATATAAATCATCCATGGAGGCTGTGCAAAGTGCCGTCATTAGCTAAAGAGAAGCAAAAGTTACACAGAAATGAGGATAATTCTGATACCATAAATATATTACAGACTAAAAGAGCTTAAATAAGCTGCTCTTGTTCCTGGTAGGATGGAGGTTCCAGTTATGTTCAATGTTGTAACCTGTTTTAAATGTTACCAAAGCACAACTAAAATGCAGTTGCAATTTTTAAATTCAGTTAAATATCTGATTTATCTTTTAATCGTTGTACAAAGTTAATTTAGGTAATAAGTCAGGTTAATAAGTCTGCTATTTTGAAAATTAGGAATTTCAATAAAAGATGAGTTATTAGCTTTTTAGTGTTTATTCATTTTATCTGATATAATGTTATAATTAATGTTTGTATATTAAGTTCTGCCATGTTGCAATTGTGGACCCTGGGTAAAGCAAGTTAGAACTCCATTCTAGGTGTCCTGGGGAAAATTTAATCGCTCATAAAGACCACACAACCATTCATTGTACATAATTTGTGTACTTTTCAGCAATTAGTATGTGGAAACCTAAAAAAGCAACCAGGTCAATGTGATCACTGTGCAGATTCATTCAGGTGAGAGTTTCACAAGTCGACCTTCAACTGCAAACAGGTTTAAGCGTTTGACTTTTTACTTATTAAGGCACCGTAGCACCCTGAATTGAATAAGGCCTTGCCTAACACAGATTGAAAGGAAAACAGATTTTGCAGGTGATTCTCAGGATATGAGGTTTGTTGACTGCAAACCTGGAATCTGAAAAAGTGTGATTATATGATAATAATTTATTTCTACTTGTACTGATTTCAACACAAACCATGATTTTTTCAACCTTAACTGAGTGTTTATTATTTTTTTAACATAACAGCTAAGTTTGGATGACTATGGATATTCTCTCCCCAAAAGTTAATGAGAAGAAGTGCTGTAACTCACATACACAACATTGTACTTTGGTGTATGCAATCACACCAGCTTGAAAGTATGAAATGGGGTGATTTATAACCAGATTGAAGAGACAAGAATGGAGTTGCATTATGGGTATGACCCAATATTTACAGAATTCAAAGTCAGAATATCTCAGCCTGTGTTGATCTGGTTTCTTATTTCAATCTGTCGTCTATGAGTCGTCCAAGTTCACAGAAGTCTCATAATAAATTGTACCATGACTACCCTTTTAAGAGACTCCCTTGTCCATGATGTGTAATGAGCCATGGAGATACAATTAAGGCTCCCATCAGTACATATGCACAAAACAAATCAGCATGTTGTGAAACACACAGAACACTCAGGTTAACTGAAAATTTCTCTACAAAAAACTAAAAATGTCCAAATGGTTACAGACTGCAAGGTGGACCTAGAATAAACTGGAGGTTTTTGTGTCTCATCTGGTTGAAGACAATACAAACAGTCTAACACATGTGGAGACAACATACTGGACCACTCTACACCCCTTCTACAATGGCCACAAAGCCTTCCCCTGTCCACCATTTGGAGTTCACTCCTCCATCCTGCTTCTGCCCACTTATAGGCAGAGACTGAAACGTGAAGCCCTGCCTATAGGACCATTCACTGCTGGTCAGACCAATCTGATGCCATCCTTTAGTGTTTTGATCACATGAACTGGGACCTCAAATGACAGTGACAATAAACCTCTTGAATCTAGAGGTTCGACATTTAAAGAAGAAGAACAGTGACAGTATAAATGATTTTAACATTATAATGGTTTAATTTTGACAGGGATCACATGTGGGCTGAACCGGATATGTATGGACTGAGGACCAATGACAAACCATTTCACTACTGGTTTCCATAGAGTTAGTTCATTTATTTATTAATTTCATTTTATTTTATTTATTTAACCGTAAGTGGTATTATTAGGACAGTGCTTGACCTGCTGCTTGAACTCCAGTAAGTGTGCAGATTTGCATGACCAGTTTGAATGTGCTAGAGAGCGGGTGAGGGTCTGCATATTTCACAGGTGGGATCTACATCTGGGTACATTTTAGACAGTTTGACCTTCGAAATAAAAAGGCAATGTAGTACCTTGATTCAAGTAAGGCCTTGTTGGGCTTCCCAGTTGTTTACCCCAAACCATTATCTTTTCCATATCCTAACAAAGTGATATGTTGCCTAAACCCACTCAAATTCAACAGTTTCACAATATAAACCAGCGTTAATTTTTGGCACCATGATGAGGAAGGTCACCTGGCTATAGATCTGCTCTCCATGGAAGTTAAAGGAAAAACTGGCATATCATATATACAAAAAAGTGTACTTTGTGTTAATCATACAATTTCAAAGTGTAAGGTTGTGTTATTTTTACACATGGTTTATGAGTCCTGCAAGATTATGGATGCACAACACTAAAATGTACTACACTGAGTATTCCTCTGAGAGGTCATTTGACAATGAGATGCTAATGAATCCCACAGAATAACTGATCCAATATACTGCTCAGTGTCACAGACCAAGAGCTCCCATCAGTACAGATGCACAAACCAAACAAGCATGGTGACAAACACACAGAACACTAAAATAACTGTTGGCTTCCAGGAAGTGATTTTCAAACTGTTACTTTTTGATTTAAGGCATGTTATTGCAAATGTTAATTCAATATTAATGATCATTTATGCATGGAACTAACCTTTTTGTCAACAGCTCAATGATGTTTTTGAGAAAACTTTCTCTGTCTTGACACCATATATACCTTTCAAACATCAGTCCCTGACATGTATTTAGTATATATTTTGTCGGGTCTTTATCAGTTCTTATAATATGTGGAACCTTCTTGTAATAATCTCCATCATTTACTTCAAACAGCTCCACACTCCTACAAACTACCTCATTCTCTCTCTGCTGTAGCTGACTTTCTTGTTGGGGTTTACTTTTGCTTTATCTTGTGATACCAGATACAGGAAACTCCTGTAATGTACTAGATGATTTTGATCTCTATCTGTGTGCATCTTCTGTTTGGAACTTGTGCTTTATTTCTGTTGACAGATATTATGCTGTGTGTCAGCCTCTGAGGTACAGAACTAAAATAAATGTCCGTGTTACTGTGATCATGATCCTGGTGAGCTGGACTATATCTACTCTTAGCATTTCAATTGAATTTACAACATTTTTTGCTTTTACCTCCCAGCTATCATAATGTCTGCCATCTACCTAAAGATTTTGATGGTGGCAAAGAGACAGGCACGCAGCATCAGAACACAACCTGTCAGAGACAAAGTCTGAAAGTAAGATGGAGAGCCACTAAAACTCTGGCTATTGTGATGGGAGTTTTTCATCTGTTGGACTCCTTTCTTTCTTTCTTGGACCATTGACCCTTACATTGATTACAGAATACCATTTACTGTGTGTATTATGCATGTGTGTGCTTGGATGGTTCAATTCAATGCTCAATCCATTCATCTATGGTTTCTTTTACAGCTGGTTTCGATCAGCTTTCAGAATGATCATTTCTGGGAAAATATTTCAGAATTTTACTCATTCTAAGCTCTCTTGACTCATGACTTGCTGGTAATCATCACTAGTTTGGCTCTGAAGATTTACATCTCTTTCTACTGCAGCTCATATAAAATTAGCCACTGTACTATGCATAAAGTATCTGTATGTACAACTCAGTACACAGATAACAGTGCATAGTAAACAGTATACAATAGTCTCAATGTTAATGTCTGTTAATAATCACAGAGTACACATATCTCGTAATTTTTCTCGTCTTATTCTATGTATTCAGTTATAGATGCTGCATAATGAATGCAGGAGTACAGCTCTGGACTCCTTTGTGAATACAACAGGAATAATCAACATTTAACAGAAATAGAACACAGAAAGCTCTTTCTCTTGCAGTAGTTTTAATTCAGTACCATCATTTGTTTCGACTGCAGCAGGAAACAGAATTAAGTATTAGTTACTACAACACGGTGTGGATCATAACGATGTTAATAAGTTCTCATTCTGTCTCAGCTTTGACATACATGAAGATGCTGTGAATCAAGACTAAAGATAGAAAATGTCACTTTTACATCCCATGATAACCATGGCCATTAATCTCCACACTGTAGGTTGTGCCTTAACAACACTGAGTCATTATTAATGGACACTAGTTTGCCTTTGTGACACATTTTCCCAATGAATCAAATTTACAAACAGTGCAAGCAGGGTTCTTTAAATCTGAAGTAAATCTGTGTATGTGTTTCATTGTATGTGTTCTTACTTATCAGTCAACCCACATTACAATATTAGTTGGTAAATGATTACATTCAATGCAATGAAAAATGTATGTGAAAGAAGTCATCAAAAACTACTTTAATTTATAAACATTTTATCTGTAAGTTCAGGCAGAGCCACATTATCCTTGTAGGGCACTGATACTCAACTTGCGGCCAGCGGACAGGCTGTCAGGTGACCCTCTGACTGTTTCTCTTTAACAAAGAAAAGTGATTGACACCATTTTCCCGGAAGGAGGGACAGATATATATCACTCATAGGCTGTGCAAAGTGCCGTCATTAGCTAAAGAGAAGCAAAAGTTACACAGAAATGAGATAATTCTGACACCATAAATGTGTATTACAGACTAAAGAGCTTAAATAAACTGCTCTTTCTGTCCCTGGTAGGATGGAGGTTCAGTTATGTTCAATGTTGCAGCCTGTTTTAAATGTTACAAACCACAACTAAAATGCAGTTGCAGTTTTTAAATTAAGTTAATTTAGGTGATAAGTCAGATTAATAAGTCTGCTATTTTGAAAATAAGGAATTTCAATAAAAGATAAGTTATTAGCTTTTAATATTTATTCATTTTATCTGATATAATGTTATTATTAATGTTTGTTTATTAAGTCCTCTCATTGTTCAAACGTGGCCCTGGAAAGAGCAAGTTAAGTAACTTCATTCTAGGGATCCCTGGGAAATGTAATCTTCATGCTCAGACAGATCACACACCCATTCATTTAGCATAATTTGTGTAGTATTCAGTAATTAGTATGTGGCAACTTGACAAAGCAAAACTTAGTTTACATCAATGTGATCACTGTGCAGAGTTCATTCAGGTGAGAGTCTTTCACAAGTAGGACCTTCAACTGGGAACAGGTTTAAGTGTTTGACTTTTGTCTTATTAAGGCACCGTAGCACCTGAATTGGATAAAATAAAGATGTTGCACCCCATTTTTGAAGGCTCAAAGGAAAACATAGATTGTGCAGGTGATTATCAGGCAAATCAGGATATGAGGTTTGTTGACTGCAAACCTGGAAACTGAAAAACTTACTGTGGGATATTACATTTATTCCTATTTGTACTGATTTCAATGCAAACCATGATCTTTTTCAAAACCTATCAAAGATTTTTGATGCCTAAGCCTTCTGAAAGTGCATCAGGTTTACAGCGTTAACTGTGTTTAATTTTTTTAACATAACAGCTAAGTTTGGATGACTATGGATATTCTCTTCCCAAAAGTTAATGAGAAAGTGCTGTAACTCACGTACACAACATTGTACTTTGAAATGCAATCACACAATTTGAAAGTATGAAATGGGGTGATTTATAACCAGATTGAAGAGACAAGAATGGAGTTGCATTATGGGTATGACCCAATATTTTCAGAATTCAAAGTCAGAATATCTCAGCCTGTGTTGATCTGGTTTCTTATTTCAACCTGTTGTCTATAAGTCGTCCAAAATCACAGAAGTCTACTAATAAATTGTACCACACTGACTACCCTTTTAAGAGACTCCCTTGTCCATGATGTGCTAATGAGCCATGGAGATACAGACCAAGGGCATGTTGTGAAACACACAGAGCACTAAGATTAACTTAAAATTACTCTCTACAAAAACTAGAAATGTTCAAATGGTAACAGACTGCAAGGTGGACCTAGAACAAACTGGAGAGGTTTTGTGTCTCATCTGGTTGGAAGACAATACAAACAGTCTAACACATGTGGAGACAACATACTGGACCACTGCTACACCCTTCTACAATGGCCACAAAGCCTTCCTTTCCTCCATTTGGCAGTTCACTCCTCCATCCTGCTTCTGCCCACTTATAGGCAGAGACTTGATAAAGCCCTGCCTATAGGACCATTCACTGCTGGTCAGACCAATCTGATGCCATCCTTTAGTATTGTTTTGATCACATGAACTGGGACCTCAAATGACAGCATCATTGATGCCACAGACACAGTCACCAGCTTAATCAAGATGTGCACTGAGGACATAGTCACCACAATCAAGGACAGTTATCAAACAGGCAAAGAGGACTACAGACATTAGATCGAGTCCAAGCTGGTCTCCAACAACTTGAGACAGCCATGCCAAGGACTCCAAACCATTGCAGACTTTAAAGGACCAAGACAATAAATTAGAAACATAGCATCCACCATTCTAGTTGAACTTAATCATTTCTATGCCAGGTTTGACCCCTCTGCCAGACCTCCTGCCATGTCCTGCCCCGCCAACCCCTGCAGATGACCAGAATACACACTGAACACCTGGCCCACCACCACCACCCACTCCTTTCCTTAACACCAGTGCCCTCTGCAACTGCACCTACCTCAATGGGACACCTGAACTGCCTGCCACCTCCACACCTCTCCTCTGCAGCCCACACAAAGCGACCTGCCACAATGGCATCCCTAGACATGTCCTGGAGGTCTGTGTCCACCAGTTGGAGGTTTTTCTAACAGTCTTCAACCTGTCACTCTCCTCTGAATTGTCCCCATCTGCGTGAAATGCATCACCATCATCTCCATCCCCAAACAACAGAAAGTGACCACTTTAAATGACTGGTGCCTAGCCCTCATCTCAATAGCCAGCAAATTTTTTGAGACTGGTTACATCCCAGTCTCTTTTCTGCTCCATGCTTCTGCCACCCTTGACCCTCTGCAATTTGCATACCATTGCTTGAGTCAGAGGCTCTGTCATACTTGGACCTTTTTAACCAGATTTTACACAGTTTTTAAAAGCATATCTTGTGCTACACTCTTTAGCCTGGCTGCTTTTAGTGATATTTTTAAGAAGGCTTGATATCTTATTCATCAAGACTTGGATTTAAAGATGTATGCCTCTCTGTCCCAAACCCTGCCAATTGTTGGAAAACTGACTTGCTTTTAGCTTCAGGAGCTAACTCGCATTATGGGAACAGATAATTTTTGCTTTCCTGCCACTAAGGTCATCAACATCTGCGAAAAAATCCTGGCACTCTTGTGAAGTATCCCCAAGCCCAGGATGATGTTGTGCATGTTGACTGCAATGACATCTCCAAACAGACCACTGAATTGTAACTTCTAGATAGTTAGATGGGTGTTCATCAGTGAGCCCCTCCTCCCATTAAATTGCAGAGTGGGTCCATTTAGCGGCAGCTCAGTCTCCATTCCTGGCTCAAAGCATCCTGTGCAGGCTGCAACTTAAATTTATTGGCAATTTTAATCTGCCTTCTTCCGTCCTGATGGTATCCAAACAAATGGCCTTGGTTCATTCAGTCTAGCTGACAGTATTTTCTATGCCATCAGCACTTCATGTTTACACTGACTATCATACTCTGCTTTTCCACACCTGGTCACTCCCAGTCACCACAAGCAAACCCCTTCCTCCCAGCTAAACACACTAGCATTCCCCGTGGTTGGCGGTTTTGTACCATTGTTCCCTCTGTTTCTAAACCCATTCTTACACCCATGAATATCCCAGTGAGAATCACCAACCTGCACTCATGCCCCACCGATGGTCTGGATCGCGCAATGCATGAGTGATGTGAAACTTCATTCATGGACATTCCACCGTCCTTGTACTGTAAATGACAAGTTGGCTCAATCCTTCAAAACATGCCTGATTAATGCATGTTTACACTGCATAATCAACTGTGTGATGAATAAGGCTCACTCATTAAATCACTTGTTTATAAGGGAAAATTCAGCTTTTTATTCCTGACTGAAACCTGGCAACAAAATATAGAATTTATTCATTTAAATGATTTGTGCCCGACTGACTGCTCATACAGTGGAAGTCCACAACTGTCTGGTCACAGTGAGGGTCTTGCTGTGGTCTGGAAAAATAGTTTCTCTTGCCATTTAGTAACGGCAGAGACTTTACTGTTGAACTACAATTGACTAAAAGTGGTCAGCTTAACCCATTTTATTGTGTTTTAATTTATCAACCTCCAGGTCCAGCAGGTCAGTTTTATCTGATTTTACTGAATTTCTGACTTCTATTATTAAACTAGATGAACTGCTATAAAATAGCAATTTTAATCTGCACATTAATGATGCCACAGATTGTACAGCCACAGATTTTCTTAATATTGGTGAATCTCTAAATTTTAAGCAGCATGTTTCTGGAGCCGCTCACATAAGTGGCCACACATTGGATCTCATTTTTACTCTTGGACTAAATATCACTAATACATGTTGTTAGCAACAAAAACTCGGATAGCCTATATCCCAAAATTCTATTCAGCACTATCAGCAATATTGATTTACCACAGTCCTCTACATTACTGTTTTACTACTAATGACTGTAACAAGTTCTTCATTCTTTGTTGAGAAGGTTGTGTCTGTTAGGTCCAGCATCCATTTTAGACCCTGCTCACTCTTGTCTTGCCCTTCTTGATTGCAGACTGATTTAGACTCATTCAAACTTATAAATCAGCCATTTGATGGTCCTGATTGGAAAAATAAAACCAACTTCTAGCCCTGTGGATATAATACCAGCCTCTCTCTTTAAGGGATTATTATTGCCCCATTGTATTAGAAATTGTAAATTGTCTTTGCCCATAAGTGTAGCTTCTATTTTAAGCATGCCACTACCGAGCCCATATTAAAATAAATAACTTAGGCCCTGCATTGCTCATGAACTATAGGCCAATATCAAATCATCATTTTATCAAACATTTTAGAGAAAGTTGTGGCCAATCAGTTCACTGCTGCATTGATGAGGCACAATATTTATGACAAGTTCCAGTCAGGGTTTGCAAACAGCAATCTACTGAAACTGCTCTCTTGAAGGTTTTCAAATGATATTGTAATGTTCTCTGATGCAGGTGAGTGTTCTGTGTTAGTACTTCTGGACCTCAGCTCTACGTTCGACACAGTAGATCATCATATTCTGATTAGGAGATTATGTAACTGGGTGGGCATATCAGGTGTAGCATTAGACTGATTTTCTTCTTATCACTCAGTTTTCCATCTGTAATGGAGACAGTGGGCCCCATCTTATGCTGATCTAAAGCACAAGTGGCAAGTGCGGCGCAATGGATATAATTTATTCAAGGTGTGTCCAAATCCACCTTTGCTGTCCTGTGACAGGGGCGGGAGTGATATTTTGCCCTGCCCGCCCTTTGCACCAGTGCAAAGCGGGATACACCTATCAGGTGTGCCCAAGTGCCCTCATTAATTCACAGCCGAGTTTAGGCCGAACATGCAATAAACCAATCAGAAAGTCAGCTCATCACCTTTAAGAGCAGGTGCGCCAGCGCATAGCGGTGTCAGCATGACGGCGGATTTACCAGGAGGAAACAAAGAGAAAGATTTTTAAAGTGAGGAGAATCGATATATGGAGACATCAGGGCGTCTCCAAACAGCTTCATGTGTAAATAATTTATTTTACAGTAACGCCTGCAAAAACCAATACAATAAATGAAGTGCAAATGTCATGCAGATATGTAACTGCTTATATTTTAACCTGAAGCATGTTGAAAGTATGTTGTATTTTATAATTAATTATCGTCATCATCATTATTATGCAGCTCTGCTGGCTGAGGAGCGGGGAGAGAGATGGTGCAGTAGAGAGGGAGACAGAGTCGTGTGTTGGAGTGCTTCATCTGGTTCAGCCACAGTGAGTCAATGGTCCACTTCATGGCCAGACACTCCTTGTCCACCATGGAATACCTTGTCTCGGTCCAGTAGCTTGCGGCTCAGGAACAGCACTGGTCGCCTCTCTCCTGACTCTTGCAGAAGAACTGCCCCCAGGCCGACACCAGAGGAATCTGTTTGCAGTATGAATGGTCACCCAAAGTCAGGACTGTGGAGCACAGACTCACTGGCGATGGCACTCTTGAGATCTGCAAAGCTCTCCCACACTCCTCTGTCCACCTCACTTTGTTTGGGACTGAAGCCTTGGTGAGATCAGTGGGGATGGCTTCTCTCTCAGCAAAATGGAGCATAAACTTGCTGTACAACCCCACCAGCCCCAAAAATGCATGCACCTACCTCTTGGTGGTGGGCACAGGATACATGCGGATAGCATCCACCTTCCCACCCAAGGCTTGAAAACACCCTGTCCGACCACTTGGCCACAGGTACTCCACCTATTTCTGTGCGAAAACACACTTGCCTGGATTGGTATAGGCTGCGTTCCTGCACAAGGTTGCAACATTGTTGCAAAATCCAAGCTCCGACCCTGTCTGCTCTCACATTCCGCATATTTTACCATCTGCCTTGCAGGAAACAATCTTCATTTGCCCATACTCTATCCCAGCTGCAAACTGGGGTGGGACACACAAATATAGCTTTGCCAGTGTGGTTCCCTATCATAAGTAATCAAGATGACCAAAAGATTCTCTGCTCAGAGGGCCTTGCAAATGATTTTGGAAGAGAGAAGTTTTGATGAGGATCTAGAGGAAGAGGTTTCAGAATGTGAGGATCACATTTCTGAAAATTCAGTCTGACAGTGACTTTGAAGAAGAGGATGAGATTGAGCATCAGGTACTTCAAAACGAAAATGAGCCACAGGACCAGCCCATCAGCAGCCAGCACTAGCCCCTCAGCAGCCAGCTCCAGGACCAGCACAAGCCCGTCAGCACCTAGCAAATGAAGAAATATGGATGTCAAAAATGGTGAAATTGAATGGTCTTCTTGCCAAGAAATGAGCCACCCTGCATGGCTACCAATGTGATAAGGCTGCAACCAGGGCCAACATGGATGGTAGTTACTCATGTGCAGAACATCAAGTCTTTTCATCCCAGATTCCATCCAGATAATTATTCTGGATTGCAGTAATTTAGAAGGCGTGTTTTGGAGAGAGGTGAAAGAGATGGACCAAACCCATTTACATGCCTACTTTGGGGTTCTTATCCATGCTGGAGTTTTCAGGTCCAAAGGAGAATCCACAGAATCCCTGTGGGATACAGAAACTGGCAGAGAACTTTTCTGTGCAACAGTGTCTCTGGAAAACTTCCACATAATTTCCAGGATTATCCACTTTGATAACCAAGGCGACAGACCAGCTTGAAGGCAGAGATACAAGCTAGCTGCCATCAGGACAGCGTGGGACAAGTGGGTACACCACCTTCCCCTGTTTTACATCCTGGGCCTAATGTCACCATTGATGAGCAGCTGATGCCATTTAGGGGCCACTGCCCCTTTAGGCAGTATACACCATCTAAACCTGCAAAATATGGTATAAAGATCTGGGCTGCCTGTGATGGCACTTCTTCATATGCTTGGAAATTACAAGTCTATACAGAGAAACCTGATGGAGGAGCCAGCGACAACAAAAATGCGGTGAAGTGTGTGGGCCCAAGATGGCCAGAAAAATACAATCTACATGCAAAGTGCAGGAAGTACATATGCAACACACACAGTAAAACACCCATTGGAGTATATAATCATGCAATTTCAAAGTGTAAAGTTGTGTTATTTTTACACATTGTTTAAGAGTCCTGCAAGATTATGGATGCACAACACTAAATTGTACTATACTGAGTATTCCTTTGAGAGGTCATTTGACAATGATATGCTAATGAATCCGAAAGAAAAATTCATCCAATATACTGCTCAGTGACACAGACCAAGGGCTCCCATCAGTACAGAGGCACAAACCAAACAAGCATGGTGACAAACACACAGAGCACTAAGACTAACTGAAAATCGCTCTCTTCAGAAGACATTCAAGACAGACAGACAATTTTTAGGCATGTTATTGCAAATGTTAATTCAATATTAATGATCATTTATGCATGGAACCTAACCTTTTGTCAACAGCTCGATGATGTTTTTGAGGAAACTTTCTCTGTCTTGAAGCACCATATATACCTTTCAAAACATCAGTCCCTGACATGTATTTAGTATATATTTTTGTTGGATCTTTATCATTTCTTATAATATGTAGGAACCTTCTTGTAATAACCTCCATCATTTACTTCAAACAGCTCCACACTCCTACAAACTTCCTCATCCTCTCGCTGTAGCTGACTTTCTTGTTGGGGTTTTACTTTTGCTTTATCTTGTGATACCAGATACAGGAAACTCCTGTAAGGTACTAGATGATTTTGATCTCTATCTGTGTGCATCTTCTGTTTGGAACTTGTGCTTTATTTCTGTTGACAGATATTATGCTGTGTCAGCCTCTGAAGTACAGCACTAAAATAAATCCGTGTTACTGTGATCATGATCCTGCTGAGCTGGACTATATCTATTCTTAGCTTTTCAATTGCAGATTTAAAAGAGGCTTTGCTTTTACCTCCCAGCTATTCTAATGTCTATCAACTACCTAAAGATTTTGATGGTGGCACAGAGACAGGCACGCAGCATCCAGAACACAACCTGTCAGAGCACAAAGTCTGAAAGTAAGATGGAGAAAAAGCCACCAAAACTCTGGCTATTATGATGGGAGTTTTTCTGATCTGTTGGACTCCTTTCTTTCTTTGCTGGACCATCAACCCTTACATTGATTACAGAATACCATTTACTGTGTATTATGCATGTGTGTGGCTTGGATGGTTCAATTCAATGCTCAATCCATTCATCTATGGTTTCTTTTACAGCTGGTTTCGATCAGCTTTCAGAATGATCATTTCTGGGAAAATATTTCAAGGTGATTTTACTCATTCTAAGCTCTCTTGACTCATGGCTTGCTGGTAATCATCACTAGTTTGGCTCTGAAGATTTACATCTCTTTCTACTGCAGCTCATATAAAATTATACTGTACTATGCATAAAGTATCTGTATGTACAACTCAGTACACAGATAGCAGTACATAAACAGTACATACACTAATCTCAATGTTAATGTCTGTTAATAATCACAGGATCCACATATCTCATAATTTTCTCATTTCTCATTCAATGTATTCAGTCATAGATGCTGCATAATGAATGTAGGAGTACAGCTCTGAAGTCCTCAGGAATAGAACTTCAAGAAGGAATTAACATTGAACATAGAAATAGAACATAGAAATGATCTTTCTCTTGCTGTAGATTTTATTCAGTGCCATTATTTGTGTTGGCTGCAGAGAGAAACAGAATTAAGTATTAGTTGACCACAGTGTGAGGATCATAATGGAGTTGTAAAAAATTCTAGTTTTGACAGCATAAAAGTAGCTAAACAATGCTGGATTACTTTTGTCTCTGTTCAGAAAATAAATTCATGAGTACACTCTTTATCATCCCTTACAATAGAATCACTTTTTTGTGCAAGTTAATAAGTTCTCATTCTGTCTCTGCTTTGACACCTGTGAAGATGCTGTGAATCCAAGACTAAGCAGAAAATGTCCACTTTCATGGTCCATGACGATCGTGGCCATTTATCTTTCCACACTGCAGGTTGTGTCTTAACAACACTGAGTCATTATTAGTGGACACTTAGTTTGCCTTTGTGAAACAGTTTCACAATGAATCAGATTTACAAAACAGTGCAAGCGGGTTCTTTAAATCTGAAGACTGTGTATGTGTTTTCGTTGTATGTGTTCTTACTTATCAATCAACCGACATTACAATATTAGTTGGTAAATGATTACATTCAATCACGATGAACAATTATAGAAAAAAACTTGCCATCAAAAACTATAACCCCATAAATATGTATTACAGACTAAAGAGCTTAAATATGCTGCTCTTTCTGTTCTGGTAGGATGGAGGTTCCAGTTATGTTCAATGTTGTAACCTGTTTTAAATGTTGCAAAGCACAACTAAAATGCAGATGCAGATTTTAAATTCAGTTAAATATCTGATTTATCTTTTAATCGTTGTACAAAGTTAATTTAGGTGATAAGTTAAGTAAGTCAGGTTAATAAGTCTGCTATTTTGAAAATTAGGAATTTCAATAAAAGATGAGTTATTAGCTTTTAGTGTTTATTCATTTTATCTGATATAATGTTATAATTAATGTTTGTATATTAAGTTCTGCCATGTTGCAAACATGGCTAGATAAAAGCAAGTTAAGAACTCCATTCTAGGGTCCCTGGGAAAATTTAATCGCTCATAAAGACCACACAACCATTCATTGTACATAATTTGTGTACTTTTCAGCAATTAGTATGTGGAAACCTAAAAAAGCACAACTTAACTTAGGTCACTGTGATCACTGTGCAGAGTTCATTCAGGTGAGAGTTTCACAAGTACGACCTTCAACTGCAAACAGGTTTAAGTGTTTGGCTTTTGACTTATTAAGGCACCGTAGCACCCTGAATTGAATAAGGCCTTGCCTAGCACAGATTGAAGACATATGCACAAATTCCAAACTATTTAGTCAATGCTCTGCAATCACAGCCACCCCGAACTCCTGCTGCCATTCACACCTCAGTCTCCAATGGTGAGTTTTGCAAATTAAATAAGAAATTATAAATAAAAGATGTTGCACCCCTTTTTTGAAGGCTCAAAGGAAAACATAGATTGTGCAGGTGATTCTCAGGCAAATCAGGATATGAGGTTTGTTGACTGTGAACCTGGAATCTGAAAAACTGTTACTGTGGGATATATAATTTATTCCTATTTGCACTGATGTCAACACAAACCATAATCTTTTTCAAAACCTTTCCAAGATTTGCTGAAACTTAAGCCCGTACACAAAATTGTACTTAGGTGTTTGCAATTACGCAATTTGAAGGTATGACATGGGGTTATTTGCAACCAGATTGAAGAGGCAGGGATGGAGTTGCTTTATTGGTATGATCCAACATTTTTAGAATTCAAAGTCAAAGAATATCTCGGCCTGTGTTGATTTGGTTTCTTATTTTAATCTGTCTCCTATGAGTCCTCCAAGTTCACAGAAGTCTAATACTATGTTGTGCTACATTGAGTACCCCTTAAAGAGAGTCCCCTGACCATGATATGCTAATGAGCCCTGAAGAATAACTTATCCAAATATACTGCTCAGTGTCACAGACCAAGTGCTCCTATCAGTACAGATGTTCAAAACAAATCAGCACGGTGTGAAACACACAGAGCACTAAAACTAACTGAAAATCTTTTTCTAGAAAAAACTAGAAATGTCCCAATGGATTTATGCTTCTCAGTCCCGTATCTCTATTGGAGACTTTGTGTCTGACTCCTCTCTAATGTCTTGTGGTATACTGCAGGGCTTGGTCATGTGGTCCCTTTTTTTTCTTTATATTTGCTGCCCCTAGGGCAAATAATAGACATATTTGGTATCTCGTCCCATTTATTTGCAGATGACATTTAGCTCCACTCTTCATTTAAATATGATGAAGGTTTTTAGGTTGCTCCTATCTAGGCTCCTTGATCGTCTGAAGGCCATAAGAGACTGAACAGCAGAAAATTACTTGCACCTCAATGCTGATAAGACAGAGGTTCCAGTTGTTGCTCCAAAAAGGGTAGCCCCCATGATTTTTCAAAATATAGGGCATTTGTCTTCTGCTATCCATGCCAGTCTGTGTAATTTAGGGGTCATATTTGATCAATCCACATCACTTGATACACACATTAAACAGTAGACCAGATCTTGTTCTTTCCACTTAAGAAACATTAGTAAACTAAGATCTGTAGTCTCAAAAACTGAACTAGAAATGTTTATTCATGCCCTCAACTGATCTCACATCAATTATTATATTATAACTCACCTTAAGAACTGTGGTGATTGAGCATTTGAGGCCGTAGCACCTAAACTATGCAACACTTTGCCTGCACTCTTACAACTGGCTCATTCTGTGGACTCATTTAAAAGGCAGCTAAAGACTCACCTGTTCAGACCGGCGTTTGGGTGACCTGTATCCACGAGGTCTGTGTTTTATGTTTTTAGTGTGCAGTCACATTCTATATTGTCTTTTTCAATGTGTTTTTGTTTTAATTTTTACTCCTTGTAGATCCCTCTTTTGTATTTGTTTTTAAATGTTGTGTAAAGCACTTTGTGACTCATTTCTGTGAAAAGCGCTATACAAATAATTTTTTTTCTTCTTCATCTTTTTCTTCTACAGATAGAGGAACAAACAGCAAACTAAGGAACAGTTTCTTTCCCCAGGCCATTAGACTCTGAAATAAATAAATAAATACCCAACAACACACACCACAACAATGCAACTGCAACCCCTTTTTACATTTGAACAATAATATATTGGATATTCAGCACACACACACGCACACACACACACACACACACACACCTACCTCACTCACACATTCAGATCAACACAATATAATTATTCTGTCTAGTTCTGTGTTTTATTACTTGTATTTCTGTTACTTTCTACCTGTATTTTATGTCAGAGCATTCTGGCCATAGTTTTTCATAGGATTGCACTTATATAATCGGCATGACAATCTTAAAAAGTATACTGTCACTGTTACTCTTGAAATGTCATACCCCTAAACAATTTTCACATTATAATGGCTTAATTTATTACATGGATCATGTGTGGGCTGAACGGGATTTGTACGGACAGTGGACCAATGACAAACCATTTCACTACTTGTTTCCATAGAGTTAGTTTATTTATTTATGTATTTATTTTATGTTTTTATTTGATTTGATTTGATTTAATTTGGTTTATTTAAGTGTAATTGGTATTATTAAGGATAGTTTTTTGGCGGTTGAACACCAATAAGTGTAGAGATTAGGATATGGCCAATCAGTTCACAATCTTTCCCGAAACCTAACCAAGTAGATTTGTTGCCCTAAACCTACTCAAATTCCAACAGTTTCACAATATAAAACAAGGTTTAATTCTTGGCGCCATGATAAGGAACTTGACTATGGATCCATGGAAGTTAAAGGGAAAACCTGGCATATCATATATATACACAAAAGTGTACTTTGGAGTATGTAATCATGCAATTTCAAAGTGTAAAGTTGTGTTATTTTTACACATAGTTTATGAGATCTGCAAGTTTATGGATGCATAACGCTAAACTGTACTACATTGAGTACTCCTTTGAGAAGGTCACTTGACAATGATATGCTAATGAATCCCACAGAATAACTGATCCAAATTAGCTCAGTGGCACAGACCAAGGGCTCCCATCAGTACAGACGTACAAACCAAACAAGCATGGTGAGAAACACACAGAGCACTAAAAGTAACTGAAAATCTCTCTCTACTGAAGACTAGAAACTATTATTTTTTATTTAAGGAATGTTATTGCAAATGTTAATACACTGTCAATTATCATTGATGCATGGCACCTAACTTTTTTGTCAACAGCTCCAATGATGTTTTTGAGGAAAAATTTCTCTGTCTTGAAGCACCATATATACCTTTCAAAACATCAGTCCCTGACATGTATTTATTATATATTTTTGTTGGGTCTTTATCAGTTCTTATAATATGTGGGAACCTTCTTGTAATAACCTCCATCATTTACTTCAAACAGCTTCACACTCCTACAAACTTCCTCATCCTCTCTCTTGCTGTAGCTGACTTTCTTGTTGGGGTTTTACTTCTGCTTTATCTTGTGATACCAGATACAGGAAACTCCTGTTCGGTACTAGACTATTTTGATCTCTATCTGTGTGCATCTTCCGTTTGGAACTTGTGCTTTATTTCTGTTGACAGATATTATGCTGTGTGTCAGCCTCTGAAGTACAGCACTAAAATAAATGTCCGTGTTATTGTGATTATGATCCTGGTGAGCTGGACTATATCTACTCTTAGCTTTTCAATTGAAGGTTTACAAGATGTTTTTGCTTTTTATCTCCCAGCTGTCATAATGTCTGCCATCTATCTAAAGATTTTGACGGTGGCACAGAGACAGGCACGCAGCATCCAGAACACAACCTGTCAGAGCACAAAGTCTGAAAGTAAGATGGAGAGAAAGGCAACTAAAACTCTGGCTATTGTGATGGGAGTTTTTCTGATCTGTTGGACTCCTTTCTTTCTTTGTTGGACCATTGACCCTTTCATTGATTACAGAATACCATTTACTGTGTATTATGCATGTGTGTGGCTTGGATGGTTCAATTCAGTGCTCAATCCATTCATCTATGGTTTCTTTTACAGCTGGTTTCGATCAGCTTTCAGAATGATCATTTGTGGGAAAATATTTCAAGGTGATTTTACTCATTCTAAGCTCTCTTGACTCATGACTTGCTGGTAATCATCACTAGTTTGTCTCTGAAGATTTACATCTCTTTCTACTGCAGCTCATATAAAATTTGCCACTGTACTATGCATAAAGTATCTGTATGTACAACTCAGTACACAGATAGCAGTACATAGTAAACAGTACATACAATAATTTCAATGATAATGTCTGTAAATAATCACAGCATCTACATATCTCAGTTTTCCTATTTTCTTACTGTATGTATTCAGTCATAGATGCTGCATAATGAATGCAGGAGTACAGCTCTGAAGTTCTCTTTGAATAAAACTTCAGGAATGATTAACATAGAAATAATCTTTCTCTTGCAGTAGTTTTCATTCAGTGCCATCATTTGTTTTGGCTGCAGAGGGAAACAGAATTAAGTATTAGTTGACCACAACACTGTGTGGATCATAAAGAAGTAGTAAAAAAATCTAGTTTTCCAGGTGCAAAAATAGCTAAACAATGCTGGATTACTCTTGTCTCTGTTCAGATAATAATGCACATTTTAGCATCCTTTACAGTAGAATCACTTTTTGTGCAAGTTAATAAGTTATCATTCTGTCTCTGCTTTGACACTGATGAAGATGCTGTGAATCCAAGACTAAAGAGAGAAAATGTCCACTTTCATGGTCCATGATCATTGCGGCCGTTTGTCTTTTCCACACTGCAGGTTGTGTCTTAACAACTTTGAGTCATTATTAGTGGACAATGAATCAGATTTACAAAACAGTGCAAGCAGGGTTCTTTAAATCTGAAGTAAATCTGTGTATGTGTTTTCATTGTATGTGTTCTTACTTATCAGTCAACCCACATTACAATATTAGTTGTTAAATGATTACATTCAATGCAATGAACAATTATGTGAAAAAAGTTAGCATCAAAAACTACTTTAACCTCTAAATCTTTTATTTGTAAGTTCAGGCAGAGCCACATTATTCTTGTAGGGTAGTGATACTCAACTTGCGGCCAGTGGACCAAATCTGGCTGCCAGGTGACCCTCCGACTGTTTTCTTGATCACAGTAAAAATTGATTCACACCATTTTTCCCAGTTAATTAAATAATTCTGTTAATTTGAAAATAAAGAATTTCAATAAAAGATTAGTTATTCGCTTTTTAATATTTATTCATTTTGTCTGATATAATGCAATTATTTATGTTTGTTTATGGGCCCCTGTGCAAAGCAAGTTAAGTAACTCCATTCTAGGGGTTCCCAAGGAAAATACAATTTTCAAGCTCACGCAGATCACACACTCAGTCACTGTATATACTTTGTGTAGTACTCAGCAATTATCATGTGGCATCATGACTAAGCACAACCTAATTTAGGTCAATGTGATGTCGTTGTCTTTGTGGCATAAGCACAAATGAAATAAATAATATGAAACAATAAGGGCCCCTCAACAAGATGGGGCATCAAGTGCATCTCATCAGACTGAGGTTTGTTCATTAACTGACCCCTGGCCTCCTGTCATTTTACAGTCCTCTGTTGAATTACTGCCCACTCACCCACAGTGTCTTGCCGGGTCATTTAAAGAAATGCAGCAAAAGCCTACAGCGCTTCACCTAGGGATAACGCCGCCACCAGGACCAGCCACACACACATCCTTCCACATACACACCATCACCCCGTGACAGTACTCCAGGAGTATCATGTACCCAGGCTATTGCTACAAGCCATTCTGTCCTTATATGCAACGTAATCTGAGTGAGGTCCTTGTTAAAGGAGACTGTGTCGGTATTCTAGGTAAGAAGTAAAAATACTTTATCAGTGGGTTTTAAGCAGCACCAGGATTGTTCTTTTTCATCAGTTGTATTTGTGTTCTTCATAAAATGGAATGGTGCAGCATTAACTGTAATATAGAAGTTGCACCAGACTATTGTGGTGAAGAGGAACTGAGCCAGAGGGCAAAGCTTCAGATTTACTAGAAGATCAACTTTCAGACCTCACCTATGGACCTGATCCGCAGGTTAGCTGGGCTCATTTTGTAACCAAAGGAGACAACAGACCCTACACTAAGCCCCACCCTCCTTAGTTAGTATTGCTAAGCCCAACTTTCCATTATTACACTGCATTTAAGCAGATTATAGTAATAACGGTGGCAGATATACAAAAAACAGTCACAATACTCAGACGCACAGCCTGGCAACAAGGATCACAGTCAGCTAGTTCATAGATCCAGGGACTGGACAGGGCAGAGGCGGAGACCTTGGGCAGACGGCCCGAGGGCAGGGCAGAGCCAGAGCAGGAGACCTCGGGCGGACAGCCCAGGGGCAGGGCAGAGCCGGAGCAGGGGACCTCGGGCGGACGGCCTGGGGCAGGGCAGAGCTGGAGCAGGCCTGGAGGCTGGCAGCGAAGGCAGAGCCCCTCTGGAGGCCGGCGAAGGCAGAGCCCCTCTGGAGGCCGGCGACGGCAGTGCCCCTCTGGAGACGGGTGACGAGCAGGAGGCCGGCAGCGAAGGCGAGACCTCCCTGGAGACGGGCGACGAGCAGGAAGCCGGCAGCGAAGGTGAGACCCCTCTGGCGGACGAGCAGGAGGCCGGCAGCGAAGGCGGGACCCCTCTGGCGGATGAGCAGGAGGCCGGCGGTGCCGGCATAGACGAAGGCCTCCGCAGCCATCTCCTGTTCCGGCTGGGTCACTGTCACCATTACCTCCTGTCCCAGTGGGGCCACCGCAGCCATCTCCTGTTCCGGCTGGGCCACAGCCACTTCCTGTCCCGGTGAGGCCTCCGCAGCCATCTCCTGTTCCGGCTGGGTCGCAATCACCATCACCTCCTGTCTCGGTGGGGCCACCACAGCTATCTCCTGTTCCGGCTGGGTCGCCGTCACCATCTCCTGTCCCGGTTGGGTCACAGCCATCTCCTGTTCCGGCTGGGTCGTCGCCACTTCCTGTCCCGGCTGGGTCACAGCCATCACCTGTTCCGGCTAGGCCGCAGCCACTTCCTGTCCCAGTGAGGCCTCCGCAGCCATCTCCTGTTCCTGCTCTGGCTGGGCTGCCGCTGCCGCCGCCACAGCCACCTCCAGTTCTTGCTCCGGCTGGGCCGCAGCCACCTCAGCCATCGCCACAGCCATCGCCTCCTGCTCCTGCTGGGCTGCTGCCGCCGCTGCAGCCATCGCCTGCTCCTGCTCCGGCTGGGCCGCCGCTGCCATCGCCAGTTCCTGTTCTGGCAGGGCCGCCACAGTCTTTGCCCCAGCCATCGCCTCTGGCTCCTGCTCTGGCTGGGCCACCAAAGCCATTACTCTATGCCGGCGGGACCCCTCGGGCGGAAGTGGCGACAACTCCAACGGTGGCCCAGCCACAGCAGGAACTGGAGGTAATGCCTGTGGTGGCCCAGCCAGAGCAGAAGCAGGAACAGGAGATGGCTGCGGAGGCCTCACTAGGACAGGAAGTGGCTGTGGCCCAGCTGGAACAGGTGATGGCTGCGACCCAGCCGGGACAGGAAGTGGCAACGACCCAGCCAGAACAGGAGATGGCTGGGTCGACAGGAGATGGTGACGGCGACCCAGCCGGAATAGGAGATAGCTGCGGTGGCCCCACCGGGACAGGAGGTGATGGTGACGGCGACCCAGCCGGAATAGGAGATGGCTGCGGAGGCCTCACCGGGACAGGAAGTGGCTGTGGCCCAGCCGGAACAGGTGATGGCTGCGACCCAGCCGGGACAGGAAGTGGCGATGACCCAGCCAGAACAGGAGATGGCTGGGTCGACAGGAGATGGTGACGGCGACCCAGCCGGAACAGGAGATGGCTGCGGAGGCCTCACCGGGACAGGAAGTGGCTGCGGCCCAGCCGGAACAGGAGGTGGCTGCGGTGGCCCCACCGGGACAGGAAGTGGCTGCGGCCCAGCTGGAACCGATAATGGCTGCGACCCAACCGGGACAGGAAGCAACGCCGGCGGCAACCCAGCCAGACCAAGAGATGGTTGCGGAGGCCCCACCAGGACAGGAAGCGACGGCGGCGGCGACCCACCCAGAACAGGAGATGGCTGCGGTGGCCCCACCAGGACAGGGGAGATGAAAGCTGGGTTACTGGTCAGCAAAATCTCCATGGCGCTTGGCAGCTGAGGCCCGGGAACGCTGTGCAGCTGAAAGGCATGACGTTTGTGACTGCCATGCTTGCGTCTGGGAGGCCTCTCAGATATTGAGTCTGGGGCTGGATCAGGCAGGAAACTGGCATGCAGAGATGCGGGCTTAAAACTAACAGGATTGAGGCCTGTAGGTAGATGGCTAGCCAATTCAGGTGCTGGAGAAGGGAGAAGGCTAACAGGCTGAGCAGGTGGCTGGTGGTTTAAAGAGTCCAAGTTAAGCTCAGAATCAGGGCTGTTTGGGGAATTGATTTCAGCCTGTAAGTCTTTTTTCAGATTAGCAAGCACTGCCAGATTCTGAGCAACCAGGAGAAAAACCAAAATCCTGGGCCTTGACAAAAAGGTATTCTCCATTAAGGAGTACACAAAAATCCTTCGCCCCAGATCTGTGCATCCTTGGATGGCTGAGTTTAACTGCACAAACTCACAGCATGCCTTCTTCAACTCCTCCAAAAGAGCGAAATCTGCTGGGTCCATATTTTGGTCAGGGTGGAGGACCCAAATGCAGATGACACAAGGAGAGCAGTTCAAAAAAGGGTTTAATAAAAATGAAACAACAAAATAAGGGCTTATATGAAGTGCAGAGAGGTCAAAAATCCAGAGTCCAATGCAAACTCAAAAACAAGCCAGGGGAAAAAACACAGGACGCAGGCTGACATACAAGAAGAACAAGCACGAACAGACAAAGACACTCAGGAACACAGGGACTAAATAGGGAGAACCAATGAGAGACAGGAGGGTAAACAGGTGAAACACATCACAATCAAAAAGAGTGGGAAAAAGAACAAAGACAGGAAGTAAAGACTGGACACATGAGGGAGAAGCAAGACTACCAAAATAAAACAGGAAATCAACAAAAAACCAAAACCATGACAGCTTCTCATTTCTAGCCAACAATGGTGGATTTTTTTTTGGGCTAAAACATACTCATAAGCAGATTTCAGAAGTGTAGCTGGCTGATGTACATTGTATAAGTGTAAATGTAAAGTTACCTGATAGCTGCGCACATGGTGTAACGCTAATTCTAAAAGACTGACACTAAAGCGAGCTTACATATTAGCAAACATTAATTGGATGGTGAAATACGGCAGGTATATCTACATGATAGATGACAGAAATACACTAATTAACGTGGGAAAATGAAGCGCAGGGACTTGATCAGTGCAGAAGACCTTTGAGACAGGTCATCCAGCCAGACAAACTCAACCGTGATTGCAGAAGATAGCCAGGATAAGCGCTAAGCTAACTGGGCTGAGACCTGAGACAGCAAGCCAGAGAGAGATGCATCTTTGTTAACCCACTTTGATTCTGCATCAACCCACATCCCCCTCCTCAAACCCCCACAGAACAAAATGCTAATGCAGTGGTATCTAACAAGTTTGGCTGGAGGTAAAGTTACTGCAGCTAGTAAGCTAGTCCAGGCATGCTAATGTTTGCAGCTTGTTAGAGCACATGAAGACAGAGTTTAGCTCTTGTTTTTCATGTTTTTTAGAGACTACAGAAAAGATGTCACCATCCAGACTCATGAAAAACTGAGTATTGCTCCTCTCTAAGCCTCCTGCGCACCGTGTCAACATGTAGAGAAATCAAAAGCTTGTCAGCTCTAGTTATGGTTGCTGTTGAAGGTGGGGCTTAGCAAAGGGTCAATGAAGGTTTTTTGGGCATGTCCAACTGGTTTGAGACTGCAGGGCAGACCCAGGACACACTGGGAGAGTATTTGTCTCATCTGTTTTGGAAATGCCTTTGGACACTGTAGGAAGACCATTAAGAACAACAATAAAATTACAACAAGATTTCATAGTACTAGATCAAGTGTTTGAGAAGACTCATCTGCCAAACTCAGTAGATCTGTGCTGTACTGTGCAGTCACCTCTGTTGGTCATCCTACTTGTCCTCTCGTTGTCTGAATGCAGTTGTATGAACTCTTAATGGAGGAGCAGCCAGATCATTAATCACTTTGCACACTAGACTAACATCAGCAAGACACATGCCTTTGAATAATGTTACAGTGGGGATGACATGGTGTTTTTTTTTTGTCCAGTGTCTTGAGTGTTTGGAAAAACAACACTTGCCCCACTGCAAACGTTTTACAAACAGCTTGTGACCAGCTTGTAATGCAGTATGAATTGTGTGAAAAAATCATTGGATGCATGTCTGGTTTTTCTGCACCTAAGGGGAGTTTCTTTCGAATATACCAAAAGTTCCGTAAATTTAATTATACAGTTTTACACACCTGCTTCAAGTGATTTTTAAAGGTTAGCTGTGAGTCCCTAGTAATTCCTACATATCTAAAATGTAACACAGTCTGGATACTTTCTCCCTCTACCACAATATCTGGCTGACCTCCAGTTTTCCTTATATAAAAGTATATGCAAGCAGTTTTACTTAGTTGGGAAGTTGGGAAGCTTGGCCATAGCTGCTGTAAATTTAGCTGCCACTTAACATATGTCATTTCCATGTGTGTGCATACATTTGGGTTTCAACTTCAGGATGTATGAGTAGCAGATCATTAACATTTAGACTAAATTAAAGAGGTCCAAAGATTGAGCCTTGTGGAACACCAACGGAGCAACCAATTAATGAGGTTCTATTCTCAACTCCAGTACATTGTCTTCTCATAGTGAGGCAGGACTCCATCCATTTGATTGCATCAACAGAGAACTTAAAATTGGATAATTTAGAGAGAAGAACATTATGATTTACAGTATCAAATGGTTTTCTCAAATCCAAAAATACAGCCCCTACAGCGCTCCCATTATCTAGTTTTAATTAGATTTTTTTTCCAATTAAAGCTGCAGTAGATAGAAAGCCTGAAAACAGTTGATTTTTAAATCTCATCAGAGTCAGGTTTCGTTTTCTGCGTCCTCAGCACAACGTGACCGCAGCCCGCTTAGAGGTGAGTCGGGCTCGTGGTTCATGTCGGGCACAGCTTGCCGCAATATAAGCGGCCATGAAAATGCAACTAAGTGGCAACACAGTTTGCCGCATGGCCAAAATGCCAGTACACCATCAGAGTGTCGTTTACTTACCCTGTAAAGAGTGCATTAGATTCTGCAGTGAGTCAGCAAAATAGTTATTAAATGCGGAGACAGTTTTACGAGCATCATTAATTAAATTTCTCTGTATTTTCAATTTTCCTTTCCTTGACTCTCCCTGACCTGTTTGCTATGACTTAATTTATTTATGTTCTTCCATATCAATTTACTATTACCCTTTCCTTCTTTAATAATATCCAGAAAAAAAAGGCATTTGCATTTTCATTAATTACTTTGTTATGAGTTTTAAAAAAAAAACAAAAACCTGTCCATCATTAATTGATTTTGACTTAAGTGCTATTTTCAAAACAAAATAATGTATTTCATCAAATCCCACAGTTGCTCATTAAGCTAGGGCAGGTTACTCTTAATGTGTTTATTCTTAAAGGTTTGGTGTATTTTTCTTTAATTCCATTCATTGTAACAATGAATGATTAACAAGAGGCCTCTAGATTATTTGTATGTAGAACATCACTCCAGTTGATGTAGTCTAGTTCTTCCATAAATTTATTCATGTCTTGTTTCCTTATTCCATTGGTATTGGACTGAATATCCCTGTTGGCTGGTATTACCTTCACTAGTTTCATTTGAGAATGCACCAGGTTGAGATCATGCGTAATAACAGGCCCTGGGTTCAGCTGCACATCACTGGCAAAAAGGACTGTCAACAGCTGTGTTCGTTCATATGGTGCAGTTGCACAACCACCTCATAGTATAGTGGTGTAGGAGGTTAGCTGTGTCCATTCATTGAATGTGACCGGTTGCAGTGGAGATAATCTGGTTTCTGGTGTGCTCATTAGCTGATTAATGCTGCAGTAGTGGACCGAGAAGAACAATAGCACCACTGAGTAGATTAGAAGTGCAGATCTCTGTGTAAAGTTCTCAGATATCGGTCGATGTTTGGCCCTGGTGGCACAGATGAGATCATCATTTTTGAGTGGTGAGTGTCACTGCTCAGCAGTGACAGCAGTGTCTGAGTTTGCAAATTTGTTTTGAGTTTTGTAAAATGGACAGCAACAAAGTTTGGACGACTATGGATATTATCTCCCCAAATGTTAATGAGAAAAAGTGTACTTTGGCGTAGGCAATGACACAGTTTGAAAGTATGAAAAGCGGTTACTTGTGACCAGATTGAAGAGACAAGGATGGATTTGCATCATGGGCATGACCCACCATTTTTAAAAAATCAAAGTCAGAATACCTCAGCCTGTGGTACTACCCCTTTAAGAGACTACCTTGACCATGATATGCTAATGAGCCCTGAAAAATAACTTATCTGAATATACTGCTCAGTGTCACAGAGCAAGAGCTCCCATCAGTACAGATGCACAAAACAAATCAGCATGGTGTGAAACACAGCATTAAAGTTAAGTGAATATCTCTTTCTATTGAAAACGTGACACTATTAATTTTCTTGACAGAAGGCATGTTGCAAATGTTATTTCACTACTGATGATAATTTATGCATGGAACCGAACTTTTTTGTCAACAGGTCTGATGATGCTTCTGAGGAAAAAATTCTCTGTTTTGAATCAGTCACCACCACCAAGTATTTATTATATATTTTTGTTGGCTCTTTATCGTGTCTTATAATATGTGGGAACCTTCTTGTAATAATCTCCGTCATTTACTTCAAACAGCTCCACACTCCTACAAACTTCCTCATCCTCTCTCAGGCTGTAGCTGACCTGCTTGTTGGGGTTTTACTTTTGTCTTATGGAATGGTACCAGCTACGAGAAGCTCTTGTTTGGTACAAAGGTATTTTGATCTCCATCTGTGCTCATGTTCTGTTTGGAACTTGTGCTTTATTTCTGTTGACAGATATTTTGCTGTGTGTCAGCCTCTGATGTATAGAACTAAAATAAATATCCGTGTTAGTGTGATCATGATCCTATTGAGCTGGACTCTATCTGCTATTGGCCTCTCATTTATAGGTATAGCACATATATTTGGTTATTACATCCTAGCTACCATAATGTGTGCCATCTACCTAAAGATTTTGATTGTGGCACAGAGACAGGCACGCAGCATCCAGAACACAACCTGTCAGAGCACAAAGTCTGAAAGTAAGATGGAGAGAAAGGCGACCAAAACTCTGGCTATTGTGATGGGAGTTTTTCTGCTCTGTTGGACTCCTTTCTTTCTTTGTTGGACCTTTGACCCTTTGGTTAATTATAAAATACCAGCTTCTGTGTATTATGCATTTACTTGGCTTGGATGGTCAAATTCAATGTTTAATCCATTTGTCTATGGTTTCTTTTACAGCTGGTTTCGATCAGCTTTCAGAATGATAATTTCTGGGAAAATATTTCAAGGTGATTTTACTCATTCTAAGCTCTCTTGACTCATGACTTGCTGGTAATCATCACTAGTTTGTCTCTGAAGATTTACATCTCTTTCTACTGCAGCTCATATAAAATTAGCCACTGTACTATGCATAAAGTATCTGTATGTACAACTCAGTACACAGATAGCAGTACAGTACATAACAATCAATGTTAATGTTCATAAATAATAGCAGGATCCATATCTCTGATTGTTTTCCTCATTTCTTACTGCATGTATTCCGTCATAGATACTGCATAATTAATGTAGGAGCACAGCTCTGAAGTTCTCTGTGAATAAAACTTGAGGAATTAATTAATGTTGAAATGATTTTCTCTTACAGTAGTTCTCAATCATCGCCTTCATCATTTTTTAATGTGGATAGAAACAGAATTATGTATTCGTCCACAACATTTGAGTGTAATATAGAAGCATAAGTCCTAGTTTTGCAGGCACAGAACACAGAACAGTTCAAGCAAAGAATAATGGATTATTTTTTGTCTCTGTTCAGATAACAGTTATAGATGTACACTTCAGCATCTTTTACAGTGGAATATTCTTTTTTCTGCAGGGTCATACGTTTTCATTCTGTCTCTGCTTTGACACTTGCTGTGAATCCACGACTAAGCAGAGAAATATCTGCTTTATGGCCCATATTGTCCATGCTGCAGTTTGTGTCTTAACAATGCTTGCCTTTGTGGGACATTTTCACAATTAATCAAATTTATAAAACAGTACAAGCAGTGATTTCTTTAAATCTGAAGACTATACATTTTCATTTCATTCATTCTTAATCATCAGTCTTCAGTCTGACTTTTACACATCCCACCTCTGCTGTGGTTTAATCAGTGAACAATGCACCCACTTTACAACATAGTTGTTAAATGATTGCATTTTCATGAAATGGAAAATTATGTGAGACAGAAAGTTGTCATCAAAAACTGCTGTAATTTCAAAACCTGTTCAGGAACGGCCGATTTATCCTTTTAGAGCAGTGATACTCAATTGGCAGCTAGTGGGGTGAAGCTCAAGTAGACTGCTAGTTAGCTGTCTGACTCATTACTTATTCAAAATAACAAAAAATATTGATTGACAGTTTTTCCCAGGAAGGAGGGACAAATATGCCAATTTTGGCTGATGGCCTAAATTAGACCGTTAGTAACAGAAAGAAGGATGATTTCTATAATGATGCTTTATGCCATGAAAAGTTAACTATTAGCTGAAGAGGAGCAAAGTTACACAGAAATAAAGATAATTCTGATCTCATAAATGTGTATTACAGACTAAAAGAGCTTAAATATGCTGCTCTTTCTGTTCCTGGTAGGATGGAAGAGGTTCCAGTTATGTTTAATGGTGCAACATGTTTCAACTAAAATACAGGTCTAGTTTTTAAATGCAGAAAAACATCTAATGTGTCTGTCAATCCCTGTTCCATGTTAAATTAGTTAATAAGTTAAGTTAATGAGTCGGTTAATTTGAAAATAAAGAATTTCACAGAAAGATGAATTATGGGCCTGTCTGAGAAGTAATGTTATTAAAGTGTTTGTTTATTAACTGCCTGTCATTTTGCAAAAGTGGCTGGGCAAAATAAGTTGAGTAACCCTGTTGTAGGGGCAAAAATGAAAATCATCATTTGTGAATTGTTTCGTAATTAGTATATGGCAACTTGACTCAGTGCTAATTAATATAGATTGATGTGACACATCAGCACAAGATAAACTGAAATAATGACACAAGTATAAGTTGGCAAAACAAGTGTCATGGTAAACAAAAAAACTGTTTTATTTATCCAGGGTCAGATGAAGGGCAATTTAATACTCAGACACAATATCTGTGTTTCTCTCTTATTCCAAAGGATTTTTTGTTACTTTCAAACAAGAACCTCCATGTAAATCTGTGGAAGAAGCACATGAGACTGAAAAGATATTGGTTACACTGCAGATTATGCTTTTATATTTGAATATCACTCTTTGTTACAAACAGGTGCAAATCACCAAGGTCAGAACACAGGCTGCAGCACAGCTGGTCTCCAGTATCTCTGGGGTTCTCCAATAATTGTCTTCTATTGTCTGTACTTTTTATTTGTAGCAAGGCCACACTCTTCTCCTCCACCTTTACATGCTCACAGTCCTTTCCTGGCATTGCTTTTCAACATAGCGTTTCTAAACATGCTAGTTTTCTTTAGAAAGCAAACATTATTTATATTTGCGCACAGTAACAGAATTATTTTTTAAAAAATGACCAGGGTCAATATTATTTGCCCCCTTAAGAACTGGCCTTTTTATTGAGCTATAGTACAAACCACTGTTGTGCGATGATGTGCTTCAGCAACAGTGGTTTGTACTTTGCAATGCTCAAAGCTTGTAAAATCAAGTTAAAACTGAGGGTTATCTTCCAATTTACACACAGTATAAGAATTTCAGTGAGGGTTTGAGCTGTCACTCGAGAAAGCATCATGCCAAAAACAAAAAAAATCAGTTTAGACTTGAGAAAAAGAAGTGTTGATGCTCACGCAGCAGGAGAGGGATACACAAAGTTATCACAGCGTTTTCAGGTGTCATGAACTGGAGTGAGAAACATCAAGAAATTCAAAGAGAGCCACACAGTATAGAACAAGCCTGGCAGAGGTAGGAAGCAAAAAAAATAAAAATAAAAGACGCTGGAAAGAAAACTAGTGAGAGATGTCTCTAATGACTCCAGAATAACTGCCAAGACACTTGTAACGGGTGTTCTTTGGACCCAATAGCAGCACTCAGAAATTCTGTGACAGTTGGTAATGAACCTTTATTTTAACAGAAACAGAACAGGAACTAGAGCTGACGAAGAAACACAGGTTACAGTCACTCTACGGGCTGGGAGCCCAAAAACAGTCACAGGGTGTCAGACTCGAGGAATGGGTAGAGCCAAACTTGGACGTGGGGACCGAGGGAGAAGAAGTGAGCCCTCAGACCTGTACAGTTCCGTTCTCTTACAGGCAGGAGTGACAGAGAGAGGCTTGCAGGAGGCTAGGTTGATGAGGCGACGAAGCAGAGGAACAGATGAGGAGTGTGCAGCAGGGAAGTTGAAACAAGGTGGACACGTAGTGACAGGTGGACTCACCAGCAGCCACAGGAACAGAAGGCTGTGGTGAGTATCCAGGAACCAGGCGAGGCAGGAGAGTCAGACGGGCAGGGAAGACAATAGAGAAACAATCCAGGAAAAGGGCTGGAGAGTCTTGCAGGGGTATACTGAAGAACAGTCTGGCAAAGAGTCAGAGTGCAGGAGAGGCTTATAAGCAGGGCTGATGGTGGATGAGCTGCAGCTGTGCCAGCAGGTGAGTGGAGTTGAGCTGATGAGGTGGGAGTGGCCGGCAGGTAAAGTGGAGCAGAGGCAGGGAGAGTGGAATTTTACTGGGGCAGAGGGACAGGAGGGAAACTGGGGGAATGGAGAACAGGTGAAGGGAAACTGGGCAGAACTGTGACAACACTAGTGAATGACTTTGCCAAGTTGGGAATTGTAGTCTCAAAGAAGACAATCACTAGAGCCTGGACTGTGAGGTTGCAGACTAAGAAAAACTCCACTACTGCAGAAGTGACACCTTCAAGCCAGACTGAAGTATGCTAAGGACCACCTGGAGAAAGATTATGCACACTGGAAGTATGTCCTTTGGTCAGATGAGATGAAACTAGAGCTCTTTGGCCATAGAGATGTTGCTTATGTTTGGAGAAAGAAGGGAGATATAACCCAAAGAACTCCGTCAGCACAATGAAACACGGTGGTGTCAGTATTACGCTGTGGAGATGCTTCAGTGCATCTGGAACTGGGAATCTCATCAAGGTGGAAGGAATCATGAGGAAAGAAGGATATGTGAAGATTTTGAAATAAAACCTCAAGCAGTCAGCAGCAAAACTGGGTCTGGGTCGTCGCTTTGTCTTCCAACACGACAACGACCCAAAACATACGTTGCTCCTGGTGAAGAACTACCTCTAGAACACCAAAGTGAATGTTACTAACTGGCCTGCACAAAGCCCTGACTTGAATTCCAATGAAAATCTGTGGGGTGAACTAAAGACCAAGATCCATGCCAGAAGACCATCAAATCTGGAGGACCTTGAGAGATTCAGCAAACAATAATGGGCTGGGATTCCTCAGGAGACGTGTCTGAGACTTGTTGAAAACAACAACAAATGACTGTAGGCTGTTATCCAGCAAAAAGGATACATGATTTAGTATTAGCATCAGGGGGTCAAATAATTAATTAATAATGACCCTTGTGGTTTTTGTTTTTTGTGAAATAATTTTGTTTACCTTCGTAAAGTAAAATAACGTAAGCATCCAAAATAAAAATAGGATGTTTGGAAAATGTGTTAGAAATACCTTGCCCTGTTTTTTTTTTTGTTGTTGTTGTTGTTGTTTTTTAAGATTATTTTTTGGGCTTTTGCCTTTCATTGGATAAGGACTGCTGAAGATATGACAGGAAATGGGGTAGAGAGAAGGGAAATGACATGCAACAAATGGGTCACAGGCAGGAATCAAAACAGCGACCACTGCAGAGGACCAGCAGCCACAGTACATGGGGCGAATGCTCTACCAACTGAGCTATGGGAGCACCATGCCTTGCTCTGTTTAACAGCACTTGGGTAATACTTACAAAAAAAAAAATCATAGGGGGGCCAATAATTTCATCTTCATCTGTAGGTGTTACACTTCATCATGCATATATTTTATTTCCTTTTGGCAGCTATATGCACATCAGCACATTTATACAACAATTCCCACAACATGAGGTAATCATGCAGGTGTCAACCTAAGGCCCCCGTAATTTTAGTTAAAGGTGGAGTGAATCCTTTTGAAGAAAGACAATTGGTATTTGAACACAACAGCCAGAAAAAAACACCTCTGCCTTCAAAATATCTGCCCCTAAAATTCATGAACGTGCATTGCCAAGGCAATGACAGTAACAACTGAGCAATATGGCTGAATCCAATGCATCTTCAGCCTGAATTTACCAGCAACCTAGGTGAAGGAAAACAATATTTTATCTGCAGGAAAACACAAGTAGACAGGATCGCAACTAAGCTGGGGCTTGGAGAAACAGTCCAAGAAATAGTGCTGGAGAGTCTTGCATGGAATGCTGAAGAACAATCTGGCAAGAAGTGAGTGTGCCGGAGAGGCTCCTGGGCTGATTGTGGATGAGCTGCAGCTGAGCTTGCAGGTGAGTGGAGTTGGGCTGATGAGGTGGGAGTGGCTGCCAGGTAGAGTGGAGCAGAAGTGGAGAAAGTGGAAAATTACTGAGACAGAGGGGAAACTGGGTTAATGGAGGAGTGACAGAATCCCCCCCTTGAGGCCCCCGACGTACCAAAACCAAGGTTCAATCCAACCCGGGTGGGTGGAGCGGGTCTGGAGGAGAGACAGATGAATTTTGGATGAACTGTCCAGCTGGGAGTGTGACGAGTGGTCTGAAGGCAGGGCAAACTGAGGAGGCTGCTCCAGAGGACAGCCTGGAGGCTGGACAAGGGCTGAGCTGGAGACCTCAGGCAGATGGCCCAGGGTTAAGGCAGAGGTGGAACCGGAGCCCACAGGCAAATGGCCTGAGAACCGGGCACAGGCAGAGCCGGAGACCACAGGTGGACAGCCAGAGGCCAGAGGTGGAGCTAGAGAATTCAGGCAGACAGCCTGGAGTCAACCCAGGGGAACAGAGAAGATCTGACACCATGATGTTGTTGATGAAGGTGGAGATGGCAGAACCCCTCTGGTGGCCAACAATGAAGACAAAAATGGTGGGACCACTCTGGGAGCTGAGGGTGAAGACAGTGGGACCCTTCTAGTAGCTGAGGGTGAAGATGGAAGGATGCCTCTGGCGACTGACGAAGGTGGGTCCCCACTGGCAGGCAGCAAAGGCGGCACCCCTTGGGAGAACTAGCAGGAGACTAAAGGCGAAGATCGAAACCCTGAAGAGGATGAACAGAGTGCCAAAAGTGAGGAAGGGACCCATTAAGACAAGCAGGAGACCAAAGGCAAAGATGAGGACGGGACCTTTTTGAATGCTATGGATGAAGATGGGACCCCTCCGGATGCTGGGGACAGAGCCTGTATTAGGCTGCTGGCACCAGAATTCTAGGCTGCAGGTTGGGGCCAGCTGCAAGGCAAGTCTCTGATGATTGAAAAACCAGGCAGGAGACTGTCGATAGGGCTGTCATGCTGGAGGCCGGCAGCTGGGAGTCTGGCAGGTCAGCTGGGGCAGCCAGAGAAACCAGAGGCTGCTGCTTGGGCCCATCTGAGCTGTGGACCAACCAGGACCTGGGTGAGGTGCAGCTGGGACAGGAACTGGTGGTGGTGACAGCCCAGCCAGAACAGGAACTGGTGACAGCAGCAACCCAGCCAGAAGAGGAACTGGTGATGGCCCTATCAGGACAGGAACTGTCTGCAATGGCAGTGGCCCTGCCAGGACAGAAGATAGTGGTGGCCTGATGGGAATGGAGATGGCAGTGGCCCTGCCGGGACAGGAACTGGCTGTAGCAGCAACCCTGATGATACTGGAGATGGTGGTGACCCTGCCTGGATAGGAACTGGCTGCAGCAACAGTAGCCCAGCCAGAACAAGAACTGACAACAGCTGCACCCCAGCCGTGACAGAAACTGAGGAGAAGAGATGTGAGGACAAGAGATGGCGGTGACTCCACTGTTACAGGATATGGCTTTGATGGTGGTGGCCCCACTGGGACATGAACTGAACTGCCTGCAACAGCCCCGCTGGGACAGGAATTAGCTGCAGTGGCCCCATTGGGACAAGAACTGGCTGCGGTGGCCCCGCTGAGACAGGATGTGGCTGTGGTGGCAGCCCTGCCGGGATATAAGGTGGCAACGACCTCACTTGGAAAGAAATGGCTGCGACAGGGGTGGCCCCATTGGGACATGAGATGGTGGTGGCCCCGCTGGGACATGAGATGGTGGCGGCCCCGATGGGACAGGACCTGCATGCAGTGGGGCCACTGCCACCACTGGGACAGGAGATGGCAGCCCCACAAGGACTGATGTTGGAAGTGGCCCCACCAGGGCTGTAGATGGCAGCAGTGGCCCAGCCGAGACAGGAAATTGCTGTGGTAGTGGTCCCCCAGGACAGAAACAGGCTGCAGGACCAAAGATGGTGGTGGCCCCACTGGGAATGAAGATGGCAGCTGCAGCCCCACCCAGACTTAAATGGGGGCAGCGGCCCCACGAGGACTTACGTAGAAAGTGGAACCAGCCCCACAAGGACTGAAGATGGCCGAAGACTAGCCATTTCTGGAGATAGCAGGGTGCCATCAAGCTGAGATGAAGCTGATTGTCTTTTTTTTTTTTTTGGTGGTTTTAATAATTGTTGAGGCAGAGGTATGACATTTGTGTTAATCAACTTTAAAATGAACATAACCTGCACAGCAGCTTGAACTTCACTGCAGTTGCCAAGTTTATTGGCTGTGATCTGTCTGACTTAATAGCCTTGTAACACCTGCAAATGTAATAACAGACCACAAACATAATACAAATCATGAGATTTTTTTGTGCGTCTGGGAATGATACAAATGTGTACCAATTTCTATGCACAGAGGTGAAATGTGCCATGATTAAAGATCATTTTTCATTTTCATACTATGAAGTTACAACAATTTTGAAAGCTGAAGACTTTCACCTTCCCATAATCGTAACTATCCGTACTGGAGGGTGTGCTTCACTGCACAGCTTTCCTGGTAAAGTTTATGCCAGAGTGCTGGAAAAGAGGTTGTAACTGATGACTGTCAGACCTCAAATCCAAGAGGACTAATGCAGATTCCTCTTCGTCTTGGAACACTTCAAACTCTGTACCCATCCATGGCCATTCTAGGGTCATGGGAGTTTGGACATCCAGTCTATTGTGGTTTTTTGCAGATTTGGAGAAGGCTTAGAGCCAAGCCCCCTGGGGACTACTGTAGATGGGAGCGGGACCTCTAGACTACCTTGCTTAACTTGCCTTGCTTAGACCGGACTCTTGACAAGGGTGCAGAAAATAGATGGATGAATAGAAGCTGATAGCAGATAGAAAAGCAGTTTAATTGCTTTTCTGTTAAAGGTTTTAAGTCTACTATTGATCATGTTCAAAAGTCTGCTATTTACTTGAGGTTGCTCTGATTAATTTAAAAGAGTTCATTTGAAATTGGACATATGTGTGGGAAATTAAATATGAACACACATACAAGAGGATTTATTCATCATAGTGTCTTGAATTAAATGCCAAACTATGTAAATAAGACCAGAGTAAATGAGATGGCTCAGTGCCACATAGGTCAAGGGCTCCCAAACCACACAGATGAACAAACTAAATGTTCTCTCTACATAAAACAAGCCTCTGTTAATCCTCTCCATTTAAGGCATGTTGCTCATGTTTGACGGTAGCACAAGCAAAATGCTCAGCTAGTCACTGAAGAGTATTTTAATAATATGTTGGTTATGAAAACAATATAAGTAACTTGTGCTTTCACTGCTTTCACACTGATGTCCCCTCCCAACTCATAAGATGATACCATTGGCGGCCTTATCGTCACTCTTGCTTGCTTATAAACCTGTCTGCAGCAGTGATCCACAGAGGAGCTGACCTCGCTCAACTATTTACTGTAAGCTAGCATAGAGAAAAAAAAGAAGAGAAACTGAAACAACATAACAGAGTGCTGAGTTCAGTCAGAGGCTAATGCACGTGCACACACACACACACACACACACACACACACACACACACTCAAACACAGCTAGAGCCTGCCAGTTGGTGCCCTCTAACTGTTAGCTTGTTGCTCATTAGCTTATGGCTAGCTATTTGTGGTGAGTAAACACACTTAAATGAGTAACACAAATGACGTTTCCAAAATGATCTGGTGGTCCAACTTTCTCAAGTAACTAAAGTTTACTTTGCTTTAAAGGAACACAACATCAAAGCTTGTATTAACTATAAATCCTCTCCAAATTTTCTCAAACTTTTCAGAGGAGCCACATATTTTTAATCTCGATTTCTAGAGTTTGAGTTGCTGCATTACCTCCCTCAATGACTGATTCCGCCTCCGTTGAGGAGGAGTCTTCCAGTGGAGAAGGATAATTCTCTGCTGTAGTGAAAGTGACACATTTAGTTATATTGAATTCAGTTCAAGAGAGGTTGTTGCTCTCTCCTGCTATGCCAAAAATAACTGTCATAACAGAAAAACAAAAAGTGTTGGTGTTTTAAAGACTGAACTCCAATAATGTACAAATTAGGACATGGCCAGAATGAACATACTGGAGAGGCAGGTGAGAGTCTTCATCTTTCACAGGTTGGATCTACAACTGGGGAAAATTTCAGTTTTGGGATATGCAGGGGATGCAGCACCTTGAACTGAATAAAGTCTTCTCTGGTACAGACTGAGGTCCAACAAGACCCCTTCTAAGGTTTTTATACACTGCTCTGCTGTCAAATCCACTCATGCTGACCTCAGAGTCTCCAATGATAGGTTTTATAAATTAGATAAGAAATTATAAATAAAATATATTGCTCCCCTTTTTTGAAGGCTTGAAGGAAAACATAGATCCCACAGATCATTTTCAGGCAAATCAGCATATGACAGTTTGTTGACTGGGAACCTGGAGGAATCTTAAAAAGCAACCGTAAAAAATAATTTTCCAACTTGTTTACTGTGCTGGTTTTAATCCAAACCACAATCTATTTCAAAACCTACCCAGGTAGGTTGGTGGCCAAAACCTACCCAAACTGAACCTGTTTAACAACATTAACTAAACATTTAATTTTGTTACCATGACAATAAAGGTCACTTGACTATGGATATTCTATCCCCACAAGTTAATGGGAAGAATTGGTGTATTGCATGTACACAAAATTGTACTTTGGCGTATGCAATTACTCAATTTGAAAGTATAAAGTTGTGTCATTTGCATAAAGATTGAAGAGACGAGTATGGAGTTGCATTATGAGTATGACCCAGCATTTTTAGAATTCAGCATCAGAATATCTCAGCCTGTGTTGCGCTGGTTTCTTATTTGTCTAAATTGAGTACACCTTTAAGAGACTCCCTTGACCATGATATGCTAATGAGTCCTGAAGAATAACTTATTTGAATATACTGCTCAGTGTCACAGACCAAAGGCTCCCATCAGTACAGATGCACAAACTAAACAGGCATGGTGTGAAAAACACAGAGCACTAAAACTAACTGAAAATCTCTGTTTAGATTAAACTACATACTATTAATTTCCTTGATTTAAAGCATTTTATTGCAAATGTTATTTTACTATTAATGATAATTTATACATGGAATCTAACTTTTCTGCCAACAGGTCTGATGATGTTTTTCTCTGTTATGAAACAGGCCCCACCACCAAGTATTTATTATATATTTTTGTTGGCTCTTTATCAGTTCTTATAATATGTGGGAACCTTCTTGTAATAACCTCCATCATTTAC
>CM034604.1:7674300-7693536 GCA_020091685.1 Lutjanus erythropterus | reverse complement strand
CAGGTGAGTGTTTTAATAGTGACACAAGTGTTTCAAACTATATTAATGAGAAAAATAATGCTGGGGGGACCAAATTAATTACAAGAACTAATAAAGACACAATTCTGGACATAATCTGAACTAATAAAATGTCCAGGGTGCCACACCCTCCCCTACTTAAAAGAAAAAAAATGTTACTACACACTTTTTTTTTCCACTCCATACTATTACTATCACTATTACTGTACTACTGGTACCTTTTCTTGAACAACTGCTATGGTCAATGCCATTTCTCTGTGCAGTCAAAGAACCCTTTTTTACTATGTTAAATTAAATACATTTAAACTCATAGTAGACTTTAGTGCTGCTCAGTTGATACAGAATACCAATTCTCATGAGAGATAACCATTTTTTTTTTTATTTGCAAACACGTTCATCCTGCTGTAACTAGACTCAATAATCGGCCGACACTCCACTTTAGTCTGATACCCCACTCCCAGTGTCTACAGTCTGAAGCAGCATAATATGTGTTTGTCACCAGCTAAATTATAGTTTGTGGCACTACAGTTTGTATTTTAAAGATTAATGTTCTTTTCTGTCCATTCTTTTCAATGTATCAGTTCAAAATATTTTTCAAATCCCTAATTTTAGTGTACTTGACCTGTTAGCAGTTTCTTTCTTTAGTCTCTAGCAAATTGTCTGTATTTCTGTGGGCACCCAAGGTCTCCACAGAGTCTGGAAGCAAGGTCTGACAGTAAGTTGTCCCAGCACATCACAGGTCAGCATCCTTGGCCGCCGTCGCTCTCTCTGGGGTTGGATGTGCTGTGCCTGAGGTGATGACCCTGGATCTGTGTCAGAGTCTCTGTCTCCTTGCTGGTGTTGCTCCTCTTCATCAGATGTTTGGTCCTTCTGTTCTGGCTCACTGTCTCCTGTTTGTAGAGCTTCCACTTGTTGTTCAGGGGCCTCAGTCTCAGGAGTAGGAGCATCAACTCTGCCTTTATGGTTGTGTTGGTGTGGGAACCTCCACACAAGTTCACCTTCCTCCTCACTTCCCATGTCTGTTTCCTGAAGTCCTTACTGTTGTGGAGTTTTTCTTTTGTTTTGTCTCAGTCCTGTCTTTCTTTTGTCCTGCTCTTTTGTCCCTGGTTTTTCCACAGGTAGGCTGTCACATGGGAGCAACAGGTTTCTGTGTACTATGTGGCTTCTGCCTCCCCTCTCTGGTTAAATTTCAAAAACAGGGATGTCAGGGCTCTTTTGACTCACCACCACATACACAGCATCCTCCCAGTGTGAATGAAGCTTGCCAGGCCCTCCTCTTTCAGTGAGGTTGTGGAGCAGGACTCTGCTGCCAGGATGAAGTTGAGCTCCATAAGTCTTTTGGTCGTAATGTTTTTTACCTCTTGATGCTTCTTTCTGAGCTGTTGCTGATGCGATTTCAAAGGCCTCCTTCATTTGTGACTGCCATTTTGCCACATACTCCCCATAGCTGACTTGCTGCTCCTGTGAGGTAAGTTGAACAGGATGTCTACAGGGAGACGTGGTGCGCAGCCATATAGCAGATAGTATGGAGAAAACCCAGTAGCTTCGCTCCGTGTGCAATTGTAAGCATGCATTACTTTTGCCAGTGAGTTCTTCCAGTCTGCCTTTTCAGTGTCAGTTAGTGTTCTCAGCATGGACAGGAGTGTTCTATTGAAACGCTCCACTTGTCCGTTGCCTTGTGGATGGTATGGAGTTGTGTGGGATCCACATATACCACAGATCTTTTGCAGCTGGGAAAACATCTGGTTCTCGAACTCTCTCCCCATGTCATGATGGATTCTTACTGGAAAGTCAAAGGTGAGTGCAAAGTCATTGAAGACTTTTTCCACAACTGTTTTTGCTGACTTGTTTTTTGTTGCATATGCTTGTGCGAAATGTGTAAAGTGGTCCATTACCACTAAGATGTATTCATACCCATGTTTGCAGGTCTCAAGATGTAAAAAGTCTATGGACACAGGCTCAAAGGGGTAAGTAGTGGTAATGGAGGTCAGTGGTGCTCTGGTGATTTTGCTTGGTCGACACACGTACAGTACAGACACACACAGAGGAGGTCAGTGTAATTCTCTGACCCTGTCTGTGTCTGATCTGTTGACTTTCTTCATCAGCAGGATGTTTTATAAAGACAAAAAGACAAAACCTAACTTGCATTTTGGGTTGTTCCCTATATATTAATCCACCCGCGATTCAGTTTTCACAGCAGCAGAGAAGCTGCGTGTGGAGGAGACTGTTGTTAATGACAGAGTTTATTACAACAGAAACTAACGTGATGGTTAATGACATCGACACCAACCAGATGCACTTATAAAATTAAACAACTGTATAAAGAGGCCTATATGTAAAACAGGAGAGTCTGTGTTTCTCTGTGAGAAACTTTCAGATCTTCTCACAGCAGAGTGAACAGGTGAGGGAGGAGAGGAGGGCAGACTGATCACTAATCAATTGCGGATGCCGTCGACCTCTTAGACTGATTAAAAAAATAAAAATGACAAAATTGGTGACAAACCAAACCTGGGTGTCCACACAAATAAAGTCTTTGTGTAAAACACTGCAGAGTGTAACATCATGCTGTTTACAGACAGTCTGCTGTCTGTAGTTTGACACAGAGACAGAGAGGGTCGTGTCTAGAAGGGAACCCTAATAAAGACTTACCTTCTAGACATGACCGAAAAAGGTGCGCAGCTTCAAAAATAGAAAATCATGTTGCGGTGCAGATGTTTTTAATGTGGCGGGCCGCCATAAATAAAACACTATTCACTGATGCACAGAGAGTCACTGAAACACTGATCACTGACCTGCTGTGATGGAAAAAATACTCACATTCTTTATTTAAGTAAAAACACTAATACCACAATGTAAATATACCTAATTACAATTTAAAAATCTTGTATGTTATTGTTTCCATTTTTGAAAAATCAACATTTTTATTGCTGTTGTTGTACTTTAATGGTATTCTTATTGGTATTTTTTTGAATACTAAATACAGACCTGCAAACTCATAAGAGGAAAAAAAGGTGTCATGTTGGTAAACCAGTCCTCTGTCCTCTGGGGGTCTGGGAGCGTCTGTCCTGCTCCAGAAGAAAAATGTTGTGATTTTAACATGTTAACAAAACATTCTGGTGCCTGTTTCAGTTAAAAGAGTTAGTTCACTCTTCTGTTTGTGGTTTCTGCAGACATTACTACCTTTACTTTTACTTTTGTACTTGAAAAAAAGTAGAAAGTAAAGTAAAAACAGTAAAAGTAAATCTACAGTAAAAGTCAAGTTACTTTACTGAGTATTTTTGTTTTAGCAATTTATAGTTGTTCATTTAATAGACCTGTTTTCTCTTCTCTTCTGCATAGAAAAAATGCAGAACACGCAATATTTCTTATCTGATTACTCGATTAATCGGCAGAATAATTGATAGATTATGCTTTAATTTTACTGGTTCAGCCCACTTGAGATCAAATTGAGCTGTATGTGGCCCCTGAACCAAAATGAGTTTGACAGCCCTGTTCTATTGTGATGTATTCTGTCAGAGAGTTGAGCCAGGGATTGATGTGAATGTTTTTCTTTTTTTGGATTTCCAGTTTTGGAAGATCATTTTTCGTGGCGATAATTAGAGAAATGAGCGGTGGGTTGTTGTATTTGGTTGGGGGGGCTACTTGCGTTGTATCTCCCAGCAGGCAGTGCGTTGGGGACAATGGGATTCCACAGCCCAAGATGTTGGAGAGATTGTCAGTGACTGTTTTCCAAAAGGAATGAACTGGTTGACAGACCCAAGTGGCATGAAATAATCATCTGTGCTACCCAGTGTGCACCATGAACAGGTGTCTGTATCTGCCAGTCCCATTTTAAACATTTTACTCTCAGTGATATGTGTTCTATGGATGGTTTTATATTGTATGAGTTGCAAATTTGTATGTGTGGTTTTAGAGAAGATGTTTTTATTGATTTGTATCCAGAAGTTAAATACTTAGTTAATGTTGTGAAACAGATGCAGTTTCAGTAGGTTTTGGCAACAAAACTACTTATTATTCATTCATTTTCTGTAACCGCTTATTCCGTAAGGGTCGCGGGCTGCTGGAGCCTATCCCAGCTGACATTGGGCGAGAGGCAGGGTACACCCACGACAAGTCGCCAGTTCATCGCAGGGCTGACACATAGACAGACAACCACTCACACTCACATTCACACCTACGGGCAATTTAGTATCACCAATTAACCTAGCATGCATGTCTTTGGACTGTGGGAGGAGGCCAGAGAACCTGGAGAGAACCCACGCAGACACAGGGAGAACATGCAAACTCCGCAGAGAAAGGCCCTGCCCCAGCAAGCTGGGGGATCGAACTCAGGACCTTCTTGCTGTGAGGCGGCACGGTGGTGCAGTGGTTAGCACAAACTACTTAGTTAGATTTTGAAAAAGATCATGGTTTGGGTAAAAACCAGTTTGGTAAACAAGTGGGAAATAAATTGAACATACCACAGTCCCACTTTTTAAGATTTATTCAGGTTCACATTCAATAAACCTTCATATGCACGAATACTGTTTAACATTAATGAAAAGTGTCACAGTTTGGGTTTCTCAGTCAGTTTCTATTTTATTTTGGTAGGTCTTCCTTGTATGTCTTTGTTGTTTCTACTTCCTGTCTTTGTCTGTTTTCCTGCTCTTTTTGATCACTGATTATTTTCACTTATTCTCAACAGTCCTCGCCTGTGTCTTGTTGTTCTCCCCCTCCCTAGTGTATTTAGGTTTCAGCTTTACAACCATACTCCCCCCGGAACCCAAAGACTTTGGTTTCCCGGGAGCTGCCCGGCGGGTCATTGCATGTAACGCCGCCGGATCGCTAGTTGGCATCGTTTACAGTCAGAACTACAATGGTATCTGATTGTCTTTGAACGTCTTGACTTTCGTTCTTGATTAATGAAAACATTCTTGGCAAATGCGTTCACTTCGGTGCGTCTTGTGCTGGTCCAAGAATTTCACCTCTAGCGGCACAATACAAATGTCCCTGGTCGTCCCTCTTAATCATGGCCCCGGTTCGGAGAAAAACCCATGAAATAGAACCAGAGTCCTACTCCATTATTCCTAGCTGTGGTATGCCTGCTTTGAATTGACCACAAAGAAGTTACATTATTGAATGTTTATACGCCACCAGGAAATAATAAACAGCTGATCAAAAAAGTTTTTAATCTTATATCTATGGAAGTGTCAGGTGTGTTGGTATGTGGGGGAGACTGGAATATCCAACTTCATCCCTCCATGGACTCCTCAAGCAAAACAAACAAACAAAAAAAAATAAGACCTGAAGCAGTATACATCAAAAAATTGCTTAAAGAATTGGGTATGCTAGATGTGTGGAGGGAGCTACACCCACTTGATAGACACTTTACTGTTTTTCTCATGCTCATTCTGTATATTCAAGAATTGATTATTTTTTATGTTTAATTCAGATCACCACAGGATTACCAAATGTAACATTGGGGTTAGGGATATCTCGGATCATGCAGGGGCCAAGCCCGATATTTAACACTGCATTTTGACAGCAAGCCCAAGGACACATTGTGGAGATTTAGCACTAATCTTTTGAATGATCCTCAATGTCAGAAATACATAAAGGGAGAATTTCAAGAATACATGACCCATAATGACAATGGCACAGTGTCTCCCAGTACACTGTGGGACACTGCAAAAGCTGTTATTAGAGGTAAACTTATCATGTGGTCAGCTCAGAAGAAGAAGGAAAAAGAGAAACAAGGATTTGACTGAGAATTTAAAGTCTCTGGAGAATAAACGTGGAATATAATGACATTGACGTTCTAAACCAGATTCAGGATATAAAACAGACTTTAAACAAACTACATGAAAATCAAATAGAGAAGAGAGCTAAACTAATTAAACAAAATGTTTATGAGAATGGTTCTAAATAAAAAAAAAATACTTGCCTGGAGAATACGTAAACAGCAGGCCGAGAGGTTTATACATAAAGTAAGAGACCCACAAACCAATAAAATGTATCATACATTGGATGACATACAAACTTCCTTTGAAACATACTACACAAAATTATATGCTCAGTCTCAGGCAGCTGAGTCAACAGCCATATCAAATTTTCTAACATCTTTAGATTTACCATCTGTAGGAACAGAGCAGAATAAAATAATAACTCAGGAGATAACAGAAGAAGAAATAAACAAGGCTTAAAAAGATTAAAAATGAATAAAATGCCAGGTGCCGATGGCTACCCATCGGAATGGTATAAAACCTTTAGAGAGATTAAAATACCAGTTCTTAAGAAATGTTTTAATTATGTTCTTCGAGGGGTGAGACTCCATTGTCCTGGAGACGAGCAGTAATTTCAGTAATTCCAAAAATGATATAAAAATATAAAATATAATCCCGGATTTGACAGATACAGACCAAACTGGTTTTGTAAAAAACAGGCAGGCCCAGGATAATGTAAGATGGGCTCTCCACCTCATTGAGTATATGAGAAACAGTGATAGAGAATCTATCGTTATAAGCCTTGATGCCGAAAAAGCTTTTGATTCTGTTCGATGGGAATATTTATACTTGGTTCTTAGACGATTTGGTTTTAACAGCCAGGTAGTTGGATGCCTGAAATCTTTATATTGCTCTCCCACAGCCAGAATTGAAATGAACGGGAATTTATCTAAAATAGTGTCTCTTGAGAGGGGATGTCGACAGGGATGCCCCCTCACCCCTACACTTTTCGCCCTCTTTATTGAACCACTAGCACAGGCAATCAGAGAAGATAGTGACATAACAGGAATATTGATTGGAGATACACAACACAAGACCTGTCTGTACGCAGATGACATTCTTGTGACGCTTACCAACCCTAATGAAAGCTTGCCTAAATTACTGTCTCTTCTTAAAGTATTCGGTTCATACTCGGGTACAAATTGAACTTACAGAAAACCCAAACCCTTACCTTCAACTATGAACCACAAGAAAATGTTTACAGATTATGTAATTTTGAATGGAAGAGTGACATAATTAAATACCTGGGAGTACAAGTACCTAGAGATCTATCTGCCATCTATGAATATAACTATACTCATATAACAGCTGATATTAAGGCTGATTTAAATCGCTGGTCATTATTACCAATGAACATGTATAATCGAATAGATGTTATATATATAAGATGAATATATTACCCAGGCTGCTCTACCTTATTCAGTCACTGCCTGTTCATGTCCCTCCCAAGCAATTCAGTGAGTGGAACAGAATGATCTCAACCTTTATTTGGGGAAAGCAAAGACTTAGGATTCGATTTCAGACATTTCAATTGCCCAAGGACAGAGAAAGAAGGGCTTTACCCTGCTTAGAAGATTATTACAAAGCAGCACAGTTATGTTTTTTGGTTTGTTGGTGTGATCCTACATATGATGCGAAATGGAAAGACATAGAACAAAGTCAAACAAATACACCTCTTCAATCTATACTTGGGGAAAAATCCCTTCAGAAGAAATATTTAGACAAATTATCTAAATGGACTGCAGTCCCCTTAAACATTTGGCATAAAGAATTTAAAGACCTGAACTTTGAGAGGAATGCACGAATATTACACTGGGTGGCGTATGATACAGAATTCACACCGGCTAAATTTGACAACAGATTTAAACTCTGGACAAATGCAGGCATGACCTCATACTGTATGATATCCTCCAATAGAGGCTTAGATACCTTTCAACAACTTTCAAAAACATAGACTTAGAGAAATGCGATTTCTTTAGGTATCTTCAACTGAGACATTATTTTGACATAAATATTAAAGCTATTGAAGAGAAGAGACTGAGATTCATTAAGATATTCACTGATACATACAAAGGTAACTCTAACAGGAAATTGATCTCAAAGACTTACTCATCTTTACAACTGGACATGGGTTTTTCCACTCTGTATGTTAAATCGAGGTGGGAGAAAAAAGCTAACATAACATCGACTGAAGATGACTGGTTAAATATTTGTAGGACAAGTTCAGATTTATGGAGAGAATATACCTGGAAAAACCTTTTAAGGTTTTTTATAACTCCAAAGATTAGAAAATTACAAAGTCACAATCCCGAACAAGGTCGGTGTTGGAGAATGTGTGGTAAAATGTCTGCTGGTCATTTTCACAATTTTTGGGAGTGTCCTAAAACTCTTCTTACTGGACAGATGTGGTGACAGAGATCAGATCTATAATCAGCTTAGAGCTTGATTTTAATTTCAGTGAAACGTATCAACTGTGCTGAAAAATCAGGACAGATACCTGTTACAAATACTACTAGCAGGTAGTAAAAAAGCAATAACCAGAAAATGGTTGATTAGAGAACCTACTACAATCCTTGAGTGGATAGAAATAGTTAATGACATTTATACTATGGAACGATTGACCTTTTCCCTGAGACATGCTACCAAGAAATGTGAAAAATACTGGAAAAAATTGAAGTCCTATTTGAACCTGTAGTGATTTCTTTATACATGTTGGTTGGAGAAACAATGTAATGTAATTTTCCTTTGCGCAAACACAGTGGACTTTTAAGGTGAGAAAGAATGGGAGACATCTTTCTTTGTAGGAAACACTGAGGACTAGCATTAAGAGGAGCCAAGGATAATAAAAACTTTTTGGACCTCAAATAACACTCATGGACATAAAGGACCTACAGATTCTGGCAATGAATGTAACCCAGGTTCATTCAATCCTCATTCTGTATGTTTCGTATTTCTCTACACCTGTGATGACCCTGTCTGTCTTAAGTTCTGTTTTTGTTTAAAAGAAAATAATAAAAAGTAAAAAAAAAAAAAAAAAGCACATTTTTATACATTTCCACATGACAGCCCCAACTTAAACCGTCAGTGAAGACAAGGAAAAAATTCCCACAAACATTTTGGGTTGTTCAGTCATTATTTTTTGTATCTTTGTCAAATGTTTAAAACTCTTCTTACAAATCTCCGTCCTGAGGGATCGAGCTCTCCCATTAAAGCCATGACATCATCCCTTCTCACTGTCACAGAATACTTCTGCTGCAATGTCTGCCACATCAAACGGTTGCTATAATGTTTGCCTGGTCCCTTCAGTTCTTCTTGTATGGTAGAACGTACAGTAGCAAGAGGAGAGTATTTTATTTATTTATTTATTTTTTTACCTGGACAACAAGAAATGTTTCAGTTTACTCTTTAGAGAGCGAAGGCTCATTTTAACAGGAAATCCAAAATTTCATTGCAGCTGCAACCATCATGGAAATACTTTTGAATCAGATCCTCTTTTGTGGGGCTGTCTGATGCTGATCCTGACAAACAAAGTGAGAAAAAGATAAAGAGATAACATTTTTCAGCAAGGACGGGCTGCAGCGCATCATCCAGTCTGCAGAGAAGTCCTTCAGCTGCAATCTGCCATCTCTTGAGGACCTGTGCACATTGAGGACCAAGAAGAGTGCAGGAAAGATTATGACAGACCCCTCCCATCTTGGACACCATCTGTTACAACCTCTTCCCTCTGTTAAGAGGTTGAGGTCTATCAAGACCAAAACACTCCCCCTGCCCCCCATTCTCTCAAAGTCCAATTCTGATTTATTATTTAATTCTATGAACCAAGAACTAATGTGAAATGATATAATACGAGCTGTTAACAGTCTGTCAATATAGTCATGACTTCTGTATTGTACATTAAAAATATTCAGAAAAGCAGACAACTATCGTATCTAGTTAGTAATAAGTATTCCAAAAACTAACATCATCCAGGTAAATCAGCTGCTCTTTCATAATACTGTAAAAGATAAAGACCAAATGTAAAAAAGAAAAAGAAAGGAAAAAAGAACATGTACCTTTTTATGTGGCCTCTCCCGGCTCCAACTTTCCTCCAACCATAACTTTCTTCTTCTCACTCACTGCCTCATCTGCTCCATACCATACACTGAAATGTCCATTGTCTGTCCCTCGGGTGGAAGCTCAGCACTGCCCCTAGAGGCCTGGAGCACTTCTGACTGGATATGCAGCGTTTTCCTTTTGCATTTATTTTCGTATATGCAGCGCGTTTCTGTATATGTAACTTGGTTTTGTATATGAAGCATGTTTGCCCTTGTTGGCCACCGTAAAACACTTCCATACAAATTTTACACGTTAATATTATTTTCCACTTTGACTAAATCAATTGTTTAACTAACTTGTGCTGTGACTTCTGTGAATCTTCATTCATTTTCAAAATTTTAACCTTGACAGTCTGATTGCATAATACCGCTGTTTTGTAATGGAAAAAAAGAACACAAAATATTAATTATTTCCCATATACTAATGATCACCAGATCATTTTGGAAACATTTAGCCATTTAGACAGTTAGCCTCTGACTGACCTTGTGTTAACGAGGTAACTTTAAAGTTCATTTGTCCTCCAGTCAACGTGGTCAGAAAGACTAATTAGCTTACAGTAAATAGTTGAGTGAGGTCGGCTCCTCTGTGGGTCACTGCTGCAGACAGGTTTAGAAGCAAGAGTGAGGATAAAGCTACTGATGGTATTATCATGTAATGGGGTGGGCTTTAAATGTTATTGCAAGAAAGGACAATTTACTAATATTGTTTTCGTAACCAACATATTTTTGACACCTAACACATGCAAACTCAGCAAATCTTCCTTGGCTAGCTGAGCATTGTCAGTGTTTGTTTAAGGCATGCTATTAGTTTTGTCTTTGCTTCCGTCACAGAAGATTAAGAGAAGCTTGTTTTAAGTAGAGAAAACTTTTCTCTGTATGTTTCATACAATGCCTCGTTGGTTTGTTCATCTGTTTTGATGGGAGCTCTTGGTCTCTGTGCCACTGAACCATGGCATTACACTTATTACTCTGGGCTCATTTACACAGTGTGGCATTAAATTTAAGACAGTATGAGGAGTAAATCCTTGTGAATGTGTGTTCATACTTCATCTCCAATGTACAATTTCAAATGATCTCTTTTAAATTAATCAGTAAAACATCAAGTAATTAGCAGACTTCTAAAAACAATCAACATTCGTCTTAATACCTTAAAGAGAAAAGCAATGAAACTATGTTTTTCCATCTCCTATCAGCTTCTATCCATCCATTGCCTTTCTGCACCCTTGTCAGGAGTAAGAGGCAGACTAAGCACCACAGTCTAGATGCCTTCTTCCCCAGCAAGGCTTTCCAGCTCTTCCTACGTGGTCCAAAGGCATTCTCAAGCCTGATGAGACAAATAATCTCTCCAGTGTGTTCTGGGTCTACCCTGTTGTCTTTCACCAGCTGGACGTGCCCAGATAACCTTAATTGGCTCCTCTGATCACAAAGTAGCAGCAGCTCAACTCCACGGCTCTTCCAGATGTCTGAGATCCAAAACCTACTTCTATTGAAGGGAAATCCCAGTGACTCCACACAACTCATTTTGGCTGCTTTTATCTGGAATCTCATTCTTCTGGTCACTACCCCAAGCTCATGAAAATAGCTGAGGACTGTAAAGAAGATCTGATGAGGAATCAGAAGCTTTCCCCTCTGGCCCAGTTACCTGTTCACCACAACAGTCCAGTGCAACTCCTGCATGGTGCTGCAACAATCCTAGTCATGAGTAACACAAATACAACTGGTGACTTGATTATTTGATGATGCCACAAGAATAAAAACACAGGGCCCTATCTTACACTTGGCGCAAAGCCATTGCGCCGCCAGCGCAAGTGGTTTTGCTATCTTACACCAGCGCAAGTGCCATTTTTGTCATGTGTGTAAAATAGCAAATGCACTTGTGCTGGGTCTGTGCCGCTGTGGGCGGGAGGTCTAATCATGAAGGCAAAACGAAAGCATGGTTTGGCGCGTTTGCTATCTTGTGTTTGGCGCATTGGGGTAAAAACCACTTGTGCTTTAGACCAGACAAAACCTGGTCGAAGTGCAAAGTCTGTGGTGTTTCAGCACAAGATAGCACCTGGCGGGTTTGGCCGAAATACATACACGTCTTCACAATCACAAAACACCTTCATTTATGTTCCATCTCTTCCTCACAAGGGAGTGTGGATTAGTTAAGTGTTATTTGAACATGTTTTCTATCAGCAATAAAATGTAAATATTTAAGTTAAAAGTGTCTCACGCTTGGCTGAGGCTCACACACGTCTCCATAATCACAGAACACTTTTCATTAATGTCAAACAGCCGTGCGTGTCTGTGTCTTTAAAGATAAACTCACTAATATGGAAAAAAATATATAATTATAAAGCCTAATAAATCTAAACAGACCTGCAAAGTGCACATGGGACGGGATCACAGCTGTCAGATCGTCTTTATCAGATGAGTCAGCATGACAGAGCAGCTGTAGTGTTTGTGTCTGCATGTTTGTTATGATCCAGAAAAACAATGATTGAACAATTATGATTTATAACAACAAAATATACAAGACACTATATTTGACCACACGAGTCTAGTTCAACCTGAAAAAAAAGGTCTGTGTGCTTCTGTCAGAGCTGGTTGGATATATCTGTGTGTAATTTTGCGCACTTCAAACTTAAGAAATTCTCTCTGATTGTTTCGCAGCAGGTCAGAGGAGCGAGGATGGGAGGAGGAGATGATGATTAGGTGGGAGAGGAGAAGGAGGAGCACGGACAGCCGCGTTTCTGCTCCTCCACCTGGCTCAGGTGGGCCAGCGGAGCTGGGAATCTTCGCGGCTGGACTGGATCTGTTCGCCTCCCCTCTCTACTGCACCATCTCTCTCCCCGCTCCTCAGCCAGTAAAATTAATAATGATGATTATGCTAATAATTAACTATAAAATACAACACAATTTCAAGGTGCTTCAGGTTAAAACATAACCAGTTACATATCTGCATGACATTTGCAGTTCATATTTATTGTATTGGTTTTTACAGGCATTACTGTAAACTGTTTCGGCGTGAAGCTGTTTTGGAGACGTCCTGCTGTCTCCATATATTGCGTGCTCTTTCGCATTCTCTTCTCGAACCAGGAGATCTGTCTACTTGCTTCGTAAATCTTTTCTCTTTGTTTCTTCCTGGTAAATCCGCCGTCATGCTGCCTCTGCTTGCGCTGCTGGCGCACCTGCTTCTCAAAGGTGATGAGAGCTGACTTTCTGATTGGTTTATTGCATGTTCGGCCTAAACTCACCTGTAAGGTCCAATGTATCGTGGACAATACAAAAGCACTCTTTTTACTAATTTGATGATTAATCCGCAGTGCTGTGTGCTAGAGACTTACTGTAAAAAGCAGCTGAAAGATGACGCCTGCGCGGTGAGAAACACCGGGTCCGACACGATCGTAACCCTTCCAGATGCTTTGTAATCCAGCCTTCAACTTCAGTGACGTTTTGGAGTCTTTGCCCTTTAAATCCTTTAAATCCCCCATGATACTGGACGTTTTTTATGATTATTTATCCATTTTCCGTGCTGAAAACGGTCATTGTTGTCCTTAGCTTCGCTGTTAGCTCCATCCCCATAATGCTTCACGTGTCCGTCGACCAATCAGAGTGGCCAATGTGAGTCATGTGACATGTAAAGGTCTGTAAAGGTCCAGGTCTCCAAATTCTCTGTGCACTGTGACAACTCACTAGATCACCGCGATCTGTGGCTCTACTCTGTTCACCGGACTGCTGAGACACTCAAAGTAAGAATAGAAGAGAGTATATATCAAGTAAACAATGTGTGGATTATCTTTTGCGCATTTGGATGGGCACATGGGTGTCCATGGGTATTAGAGGTGTTGTGTTTACATTCGTACACATCGTCTCTGCCTTCGCGAACAGGATGTTACGTCAGATGAAAGTCCGTGAGCTTGACCTACTTCTCTGCGTGTCACGGCATCTGTCATTTCATTCACGGCAGAGGAGGAGTGCGCACTGTAGTAATGGCATCTTCATCAAAGATTTCTACAGAAGAAGCCTTAGAAATTATTCTCCAGAGCGATGATGATTGAGAATCAGGAGCAGACAGTTTTTTCACGGATGACGAGCTGGCTTATGAAGATGGACTTGATCCAGTTGAGGAGTAAGTGCCTTTATTTATTTTCATTATATTAGAAATGAAATAAATGAAGTGAATATGACTAAATGAAAACTTGTACATTGTGTTTACATGTAGATTTGTATGTAGTTTGCTACTTATTTGTATATTTGGTGCTTGTTTGTGTAGATATCCAAAAGAAAAAAATATCCCCCAACCCCCACACACACCAATACAGAGGTGTTTTTCACAGTTGTGGGGTGGGGGATGGTGGGCTGTTGTTTTCAGGTAAAGTAGGTAAGGGGGCTGGGGGTTGAGCAAGCTATTGCTTTGCTTTGCTCAGCAAACAAAATGTACATATATGTAGTTCTTTTTCATCTCAGTCATATGAGATGTGAATATAAAAACACTTGACTGGTCTGATTTATATGATCTCATATGTTTTATTTATTTATTTTTTTACAGTGGTGAAGAGCCTAGCACATCTGGAGCAGGTCAACAAGCCAGCCGTCCTGGGTCTCCTGAAGAGGCCAGCTCTTCAGAGACATCTTCAGGAGAGTCCCCTTCTCATGGCAGAGGTCATGGACAGCGGACACAACGCTCCCGCTCTCTACCACACTCCAGGACACGGCCAAGATCCAGCCGTGGACGTGGTTTATCACGAAGAGGCCGAGGCAGGAACAGATCCAGATCTCCACTTCAGCCACAGACGCAGCCAGCTGCCCCAGCTGTGTCGTGGAAATCTGAGGCAAATTTAGACACATGTCCAGTGCCCAAAAGGTTTATCCCTGCAAGACCCCCTGGACATCAGCTGAACTCAAGCAGCTCCTACTCACCACTGGAACTGTTCAAACTGTTTTTTAGTGATGGCACAGTTCAGACTCTGTGTGAGAACACAAACAAGCAGGCTGCTAAAAACATTGCAAAAGGGAAAAAATATTCGTGGACTGACATCAACCCCCAGGAGATGTTCAGATATTTTGGATTGACTTTCTTCTTTTCATTGATAAAACTGATTGACATCAGGGAATACTGGAATAAAAACACAATTTTCAGTGTGCTATTTCCTGCCAATGTCATGCCAAGGGACAGGTACAGGGTGATCTCTTGGAACATTCACATGAGTGATCCAGCCAAGGATGTGGAAAATGACAGAAAGAAGGGGACACCACATCATGATCGCCTGTTTCGCCTGAAGCCCCTTCTGACCACCATCAAAGATGCTTGCAAAGCATATTATCACCCCAGGCAGAACCTCTCAATTGATGACAGGATGGTTGCCACAAAGTCGCATACTGGCATGACACAGTATATGAAAGCAAAGCCAACCAAGTGGGGTTTCAAGCTTTTTGTTTTGGCTGACAGTAGCAATGGCTACACTTTGGACTTTTCGATATACACCGGGAAATCACAGTTTCCCTCAGGTGTCGGACTCGCATACGACTCTGTCATGTCCCTGATAAATACAGCATACCTGGGCAGTGGCTTTCATCTGTTTCTGGACAATTTTTACACCAGTCCAAAACTCTTCAGGGACCTGTTCAGACTAGGCATTGGAGCATGTGGCACATACAGAGACAACCGAAAGGACTGCCCCCGCACACAAACAAATGCTTTGAAGAAATGGGACCCCAGAGGCTCCATCAGGTGGATCCGTGATGATCCTCTGGTTTTTGTGAAGTGGATGGACACACGCGAGGTTTCTGTCTGTTCAACAATCCACCAGGCGTTCTCAGGTGGCACTGTGAACAGGAGAGTGAAAAATCAGGATGGCAGCTGGACAACCAAGGCCATTCCATGCCCAACACCTGTCATGGAGTACAACAAGCATATGGGAGGTGTTGATCTCAGCGACCAGCTCATCCAGTATTACTCCGTACATCACAAAACCACGAGATGGTACAGGACATTGTTGTACCACTTTCTGGACATTGCGGCTACAAACAGCTATCTCTTGCACAAAGAACTGTGCCGTGAAAAGCAGGAGGAGCCCATGACCCACAGGACCTTTATGAAGGAACTGACAGCGCAGCTGTGTGGTGTCACAGTTGCAGTTCCATCTGCCAGGGCACACGCTGACCATTTACCTGTGCCAATTAGTGGATGACCCGAGCAAGCGGGGCTCATATGGACGCAGGAACTGTGTACACTGCAAGCAGACCAAGGGCACCAGACAGTGCACTCCCTGGATGTGCAAAGAGTGTAAAGTGGCCCTCTGCCTTGTGTCAAACAGAAACTGTTTTGAAGAATGGCATGTGTGACTTGCATAGGTCAAAAAACAAGGGTACTTGTTTTGTATATATGTGAATAGTTTTGTTTGTGTGTGTTCAAAAGTGTTTTGGATTGTTGTTCCTGATTGCCAGCACTTGAGAGAACATTATTCAAGTGCCAAAAGCCTTATTCCTGTTGTTTTATTGTGTGTTTTGAATACAAATCTGTGAAATTAAATTTTCGCCTGATTTTTTCTTTTGTCTTTATGGTGAAATACCTTTTTGTACATTAATGTGACACCACTACAGCTTATATATTCTGATAGCTTAGGTTGTCCTGAAAAAAAGGTGTAAAAATCTTTATTGTGCATCATAAGGGGGATGTTTTACAAGCATTTTTACACTAAAAGACCAGACGGACCTAAAGGCACAAAAATAGGCTTAGGCCCTATTAATGAGGGCACTTGGGCACATCTGATAGGTGTATCCTGCTTTGCGCTGGTGGCGCAAAGGGCGGGGCAGGGCAAAATATCACTCCCGCCTCTGGCACAAGACGGCAAAGGTGGATTTGGACACGCCTTGAATAAATTAAATCCCTTGCCACTTGCGCTTTCGATCAGCGTAAGATAGGGCCCATGAAGTAACTGTGAACTAACAATCCTTGATTGATGATCTATTAAAGTCGAGCTGAAACGATTCTGCAAAATGCATCCTTCATTAGTGTGTAACCTGGACGTGTGTCCCTTCCTCTTATGGGAGAGATCTATACTGCAGACCCTTGGTAAAATATCTGCAATGTCTTTTTTTTTGTATCAAAAATCTTAGGCCTAGGACCATACAGCTCAGAATTATCACAGGGTTACTCAGATTCACACTGACTGATCTTCTAGGTTTGGAAAAAGAGATTGGCAGTAGCAGGCTCTGCAAGGGAGTAAATAAGACCTCCAACCCACATAACACACAGGAATACAGGTTTATGAACAGAAAATTATCTTTATGTAAATATCCTACTCAGTTCCATTTACCTTTCTGTTAAAGTAGGAATATCTTTGTGTAAAAATAAATAACTAAAATATACCACAAAAAAAAAAAACTGTAAACAACCAAATGGATATAAAACAAAAAAAATATTTATATACTTAAATCCCCTCCCTAAGATTAGGGAAAAGTACACTCTGTTTTAGGGAAAAGAAAAAATAATAAATGTGGTACCATTGTTTCCCAGTTATACTCTCTTAAATTCACTTAAGGTTGTTGATCTTGCTGGTTTGAACCATTTTACTTTGAATGTTCATTGGTTGTCAACCTTCAGTTCCTTACGATGTCAGTTTTTTCCCAGTTATCAGTTTCTCTTGGTAGTCAACTGTCATTTATTGGTTAGTCTTGGGCCCAAGAACAAAAAACAACCTGGGTCTCAGGCAGAATAAAGTAGCAAAAAATGGATAAAGAGGTCTCAGGTGAGTTTCCTTTTGTTTTGGTTCCTACCGCCCTCCTGGTATGGCAAGCGTCCTCATGTTGACGTCCAGACACGCAGAAGGCATCGAACGAACAGCAATGAAGTCCTTGAGACAGAATCGTCCCTCAAAAAAAACAGTCTGCACACAAGTATGCAGAACCATTAGACTTTCACACTTTTTAAATGTCCTTGGTTTTAAAATAAAAAGGTAAACAGCATTTTAACTAGTTAACCCGTACGTATGAATTAAATATCCCCTTTTTAACACATGAAATGAATATATGAAATAAATTGAATAAATTGTACCATACTTTGTAACACACTGAATGTAAACACCATAATATAGCATTTCTCTGCATCACTCGCAGTTGCTGTTACAGCAACAGCCACTGTACGTGAGCTGTGCATAGCCTGATTGGCAGGCTGTGACTGAATTAGCAGCCCGGGAGGGAAAAAAAAGTGCTAAACACTCATCAAAACAATCAATATAAACCTGTCACATCGTCACAATACTATGAAAAACACATCTCCAGTATCATTAACTATCTACCGACTATTCTGACTTGTTATTTATTTATTTTTTTTCAGCGCATTGAACTGCGATGATAGTGCTAATTGGGCTAAGCTAACTCACCAGATTAGTTCTAGAAGTTGAGGAAAACACTCCGACGGAGCCTCTCCTATGGCCGAATTCAACGTCTCCGAGGTAGGTGCTCGTTCGTGGTTCACTGCTAACAGCGGCTTCCACCAATGTTCATAGGAAACTAGTTTTTTTTTTTTTTTTTTTGCCTCTGTTTCCTCCTCGTTTTTTCTGTGTCACCTCACACACCCCGAGAGCTGCAGGTGATGCCTTCAGGGCATGGTCCAGAAATCTGAATACCGACCAACTACCGTACAGAAACCCATGATGCATTTAAGGAGACCAGTATTTTCTAGTGCTCTAAATCTAAATTGGGGTTACATTACCATGATGATGAAGATCACCTGACTAGTGATATTGTCTTCCCACCAGTCATTGGGAAGTCTTGCTGTATTGCATGTACACAAAATTATACTTTGGTGTATGGAGTCACACATTTTGAAAGTATAAAGTTTTGTCATTTGTATACAGATGAAGGTGATGAGGATGGAGGTGCATTATGGGTATGACTCAGCATTTCAGAATTCAAAGTCAGAATATCTCGGCCTGTGTTGCTCTGGTTTCTTATTTTAATGTGTCTCTCATGAGTCCTCTGAGTTCACAGAAGTTTCAATAGTAAATTGTACTACAATGAGTTCCCCTTTAAGAGACTCCCTGGACAATGATATGCTAATGAGCCCTGAAGAATAACTTATGTGAATATACTGCTCAGTGTCACAGACCAAGAGCTCCCATCAGTACAGATGGACAACTGAAAATCTCTCTCTACAGAAAACTACATCTTCCTAATATTCTTCATTTAAGGCACATTAATGTAAATGTCACTTCACTATTGATCATTTATGCATGGATTCTAACTTTTCTGTCAACAGGCCTGATGATATTTTTGAGGAAAAGGTTCGCTGTTATGAACCAGGCAACACCAAGTATTTGTTATTTTTTATTTTTGGCTCTTTATCATCTGTTATAATATGTGGGAACCTTCTT
>CM034604.1:7627291-7673800 GCA_020091685.1 Lutjanus erythropterus | reverse complement strand
CTGTTTGAAGTAAATGATGGAGGTTATTACAAGAAGGTTCCCACATACTGTAAGAAATGAAAAAGAGAGAAAAATAATAAAAAATAAATACTTGATGGAGGTGCTTGTTCCAAAACAGACCTGAAAAACATCATCAGACCTGTCGACAGAAAAGTTAGAGTCCATGTATAAATGATCATCAATAGTGAAGTGACATTTGCATTAATATGCCTTAAATCAAGAAAATTAGTACGGTGTCGTTTTCTGTAGACAGAGTTTTTCAGTTAGTTTTAGTGCTCTGTGTGTTTCACACCATACTGATTTGGTTTGTGCCTCTGTACTGATGGGAGCTCTTGGTCTATGACACTGAGCAGTATATTCAGATAAGTTATTCTTCAGGGCTCATTAGCATATCATTGTCCAGGGAGTCTCTTAAAGGGGAACTCAATGCAGCAGAAGTTAGTATTGAACTTTGGTAAACTTGGAGGACTCATTAGAGACAGATTAAAATAGAAATCAGAGCAAAACAGGCCAAGATATTCTGACTTTGAATTCTAAAAATGGTGGGTCATACCCATAATGCACCTCCATCCTTGTCTCTTCAATCTCCTTACCATTAACACAACTCTATAGTTTAAGATTGTGTCATTGCATAGTCCAATTTTGCACACATGCAATACACCAAGTCTTCCCATGAAGAGAATATCCATCATCAGGTGACCTTTACTGTCATAACAACAAAATTAAACACCGCGTTAACTTTGTGAAATGGACGTAGGTTGTGTTGGTTCAGGCAACAACACTACTTGGTCAGGATTCAGAAAAGATCATGATTTGGGTTAAAATAAGTATGTTAATACTTCCAGTTGTGACATGTAGGGTGAAGACATGCACGCGAAGGCTCCCGGTTCACTTTTTGTAACTCTCCCTTCTGGACGAATTTTCTGTACAACTTTTAGCACAATTTTGACTTTTGAAGCTAGTTTAACCAGATTCTCAAAGATGAGCATGCCTAAACAAGCGAAGACAGTTAATATACAAACTCCGGCCACATGTCCTGCGGGTAAGCTAGCATCCTTTGCTAACAACCCTCCGACAACAGCAGGAGCTCCTGTGACACCCGAAAAGCCTACTGGTGCGGTGGTGGCTATGGACGACCTGTCTGCTGAATTCGCTAAACAGAGAACCACACTTAAGGAGGATATTTCCACTCTGATTCAAGATGCCATTAAACCAATACAAGACTCACTGGACTCACTACAATCTACAGTTACTTCATTCCAGAAACGTCTTGCCTCCGTTGAGTCTGTAGCAGGTGATAACTTTGAACGGCTAACAGTAGCAGAGTCCGCTATCAAGATGCTCCAGAGCCAGAACCAGTCGCTGCTGGACCGATGTGACGACCTCGAAAACCGCTCGTGGAGATTTAATCTCCGTATATTAAACATTCCCGAAGGAAGCGAGGATGGGAAAGACCCCGTAAAGTTCATGTCAGATGTTTTGATGGAAGCGATGGGCCCCGATGTTTTTTCTACACCACCTGAACTGGAGAGAGCCCATCGTACACCGACCTCCAGAGCTGGCCAGAGATCGACCCCCCGCACGTTCCTGGTCTGCTTCTCCAGATTCCAACAGAAGGAAGCTGCACTGCGCTGGGCCAGGAATCATGAGCTCAAATACCAAGGTGCCATTATAAGGATCTACCAGGATGTCAGCGCAGCACTCGCTAAAAAGAGAGCTGCATTTAACCGCATCAAGCAAGCCTTGTACCAGAAGAACATCAGATTCCACCAGCTCTACCCTGCCCAGCTGCGAGTGATGTGTGAAGACGACATGTTCACCTTCGACTCGCCTGATGAAGCCCAGAAGTTTTTCAACCGGAGGTTTGGTAAAGAATAAGACTGTGTCGCGGCTTAGACTGTTCAGCCTGACGATGATTAAGCACCTGAGATCGATGACGTGTAAGTTCTCCTTGACGGCATAGATGTCAACCTGCGGTTCGCGGACCTGAGGTATGGACATTCAGTGATGTTAATGCCGGACTAATCAATATTATGCTGACTTATATCTAGAATTCTTCCTTTATATAAACCACCTCTGTTTCTTTTTAACATTGAGGTTATATACTTTTTCATATGAGTGTGTGTATCTGGCCAGTTGTTTGACATTTATTGTGCTGCTCAACCATGTTGTTTCTATTTCTTCCTCCATGTTAAGAGGTATTATTATAGCTTATCACAGGAACTGGGAGCCTTCCTAGGTAGAAGTGTTGAGAAAATGTGCTACCAGAAGTTATTTGAAGTAGTGTTTAGCCTGCAGCTTGGCTCAAAGAGAGCGACAAGTATAGGCTTAGTTCTAGTTTTGTATTTGTTTTTGGACAGGGTTAGGGATAGGGACACCACCATATTTTTGCAATGTATACTCACCTTTATTCATGTAAGAGAAGAAAGGATTCAAACTGTGCACATTAACATGATCACTGCATTACCTTTACCTTTTTATTGCTCCTTTTCTCATTTTATTTTATTTAGTTAAACATGGTGAATGGTATTGATGCAAAGATGGCCACTATAAGATTCATTAGTTGGAATGTGAAGGGTTTAAATGGGCCTGTTAAAAGAGCCAGGATATTTAATCATCTTAAGTACTTAAAATGTGATGTTGCATTTCTCCAGGAAACTAATCTGTTAGTAAAAGATCAAGTCAGACTTAAAAAAGGGTGGGTGGGGAATGTATTTGTAACACTTCCTTTACTAATTATAGAAAGTTGCACAAGCACTTAACTTAGGTACTTTTTCAAAGAGGAGTAGAGAAAAAATACTTGGACACCTGCTTAGATTTTTTAGAACATATAGGCGGCATTTATTTAACAGCAACGCTAAACACAATACAATTTTCTTCCCTTTGCGCAATTCTTGTTAACCAACCCTTAAAGTGAACCACCAAAACCTCCCTTAGTCCCAATAAACCTGAGCTGCGGCTCAGTGTGTTAGTCACCTCAGTTTAAATTGTCCTTTCCCTTTTACTGTCCTTTAAGTTTGGGAAACTTGGTAGTTTTTTCTTGACCTTTCAACCAGTTCAGGTTGAGGAGAAAATTAAAATAGAAACAAAAGATCAGAGCTCTGACAAAATAACAAACTAAATAAAATAAAACCAATGTTCATCTACCCGGGTAGTGTGTTTTTCTTTTCCTTTTAATTGGAGTGTGATGATATTTCAGTGCTTATCTGTACGATGTACTGAAGAAACGTGGAGTTGAATGATCCTCTCTACTGGCAAGATGCTCCTCTTCACACCTGCAGTATAATCTCTGCTCTTCTGTGGCACGTCCTCTGCTCGACTGTATGTCCATCGGCGATGTGCTCAGTGAAACAGTCTTTCTCTCTCTTTCAATTCGTCAGGGTAAATAAAAACCAACCGGAGAACAGGATACAAAACTCTTAAATCCTGGATAGAAGTTCAACCAGTAACTCCTTGAAACTCTTTAAAATAACTTTTGTTCAGAAGAGCCCTTAAACTCACTCCTTGCTCATACTTTTATACTCCACGTGTTTTGTTTTACATTCCCTTTCACTCTCTGCTTCAACTTGCTGCTATTGTCGATTTTTCCTCTCCCTGCTGCGCTGCCACAGCCATCTACTGACGTAAAGTGGCTACTGCACACAAAAAAACTGAAAACAAGTTTATTCAAGTTTAGGCTATTTTGAGTGGGTTACATATTCCATTCCAATCTTAACTCTAAAACTTGTGGTACAGCCATATTGGTTCATAAAAAATTTCAGTTTAATGCAACTACTGTTATTTCGGATCCACAAGGACGATTTGTGATAGTCCCTGGGCTCCTTTACCACAAGCCTGTGGTTCTGGTAAATATCTATGCCCCGAATTGGGATGACGATAAGTTTATTGGCAAAATTACATCATTAATTCCAGATTTGAATTCACAACAATTGATTTTTGGTGGAGACCTAAACTGCGTGATGAATCCAGCACTTGACCGCTCCAGTTCTAAACCTACAAATCTTTCCAAAAAAGCCAAGTTATTACTGCTTTTTATGGACCAGATAGGAAGTGTTGACCCCTGGCGTTGTTTATTTCCACAGAGTAAATCCTTCTCTTTTTTTTCTAATGTACACCACTCATATAGTAGGATAGACTATTTTTTCATTGACCAGAACCTTCTCCCCTTTGTCAAAAAAGTTGAACATTCATCTATAATAGAGTCAGATCATGCCCCTGTACTTTTGGATCTTGTATTTCCTCTTTACCAATCAGAACACCCCTCCTGGAAATTAGACAGAAATCTCCTCGCTGATGAGAGCTTTTGTGAAATGATTTCACAGAAAATAGATGACTTTATAAATTCCAACCAAAAAGATGACATCTCCCCTTCTCTCCTCTGGGAAACGTTAAAGGCTGTAATCAGGGGTGAGATTATATCATATTCAGCTAAAATAAATAAAAAGAATAGAATTAAGCATGAGGAGCTTATTAAAGACATATCTATGGTGGATGCTCAGTATTCTGTTTCTCCCTCCCCTGAGCTCTACAAAACGAAGCTGGACCTCCAAACACAATATAATTTGCTGTCAACCGAAAAAACAGAACGTCTCCTATTAAAAGCACGGGGGTATGTTTATGAGCATGGTGACAAAGCCGGGCGCTTATTAGCACACCAACTTAAATGCCACTCAGCCTCTCAACAAATCCCACAAATACGGAAAGATGACGGTGAACTAACTATTGACCCAGAAGAAATTAAAGAAACATTCACCACATTTTATTCAAATTTGTATGCATCAGAGATGGCAATTGATTGCTCTGATATGGAACATTCCTTCAATAACCTCCAGGCTCCTTCTATAACAACAGCTCATAGGATTGAAACTGAGCTTCCACTAAATCGTATAGAAATCTTAATTGCTATGAGGGCAATGCAAAATGGCAAGGCACCAGGCCCTGATGGGTATCCCATAGAATTCTATAAAAAGTTCTCTGATAAATTGTTAACAATTTTACTTGATATGTTTAATGACTCTTTTTTTCGTGGGTCACTTCCACAGACATTGACTGTAGCATCAATTACCCTTCTGCTGAAGCCAGGTAAAGATAGCACAGAATGTGGCTCGTATCGCCCCATCTGTCTTCTAAACTGTGATGTGGAGATTTTGGCCAAAGCCCTTGCCCTACGCCTAGAATCCACAATGCACGACGTGATATCTGCTGACCAAACTATAGAGCCCTTGTCTTTAACACTTAAAGCATCGCCATCAATCACTGGGATTTATGGGGGGGGAAGAGAGCATAGAGTATCTCTTTACGCAGATGATTTATTAATGTATGTGTCTGACACTGTTTCATGTGCTCCCCATATTACCCGTGCTCTGAGGAGATTTGGTGTTCTTTCTGGGTACAAATTGAACTTTAGTAAAAGTGAATGTTATCCTGTTAATGATCTGGCTCTTCAAATACAGGATGGCACTCTACCATTCAAAATGTCTAGGAATGGTTTTAAATACCTGGGCATTTATATTACAAGGGACATGCAAAATCTTTACCAAGAAAACTTCTGTTTACTATTTGATAAAGTCAAATTAGACCTGAAGAAATGGAAGCCACTTCATCTATCCTTAGCAGGGAAAGTGAACTGTATCAAAATGAATGTGCTCCCCAAGTTTCTTTACCTATTTCAGTGCCTTAATTTCATTTATATGGGACGGGAAGAAACCTAGAACAAGGTTAGAACTGTTACAGAGGCCCAAAAATCAAGGTAGTTTAGCTCTTCCAAATCTTTGTCATTATTATTGGGCCTCAAATGTTCAAAAAATGATGTATAGGCTCCATACTCCTGATGCAGACTGGTGCTACCTTGAAGCTGCATCTTGTATTTCCACCTCTCTTAGAGCCCTGGTCACCTCCAGTCTTCCCCTCTCTTTCTTACAATACACTAACAATCCTATAGTCATAAACACCCTCAAAATATGGGTTCAGCTTAGACGGAACTTTAAAAATCTTCTTTATCTAAGTCCCATACACAATAATCATCTTTTCCCCCCAGCTAGGTTAGATTCTGAATTTAGTCTCTGGCAGAGACAAGGCATTCATAATTTTAAGGATATGTATATAAACTCTATTTTTGCAAGCTCTAATGAGTTATCACACAAATTTGGCCTTCCCCGGTCCAGCCTATTTCGATATTTCCAAGTCCGCCACTTCCTTCAACATCATGATCCCAACTTTCCATATTTAACATCACCTTCTGGTTTAGATGATCTGTTAAAATCCCCATTCAATCCGGAAAGACTTATCTCAAGGATTAATGATTGTATAACCTCCTTTAAAAACACAACATTGGCAAAGATCAGGGCAGACTGGGTGGATGAGCTAGGGGAAGACCTGGAAGAGGACACTTGCAATTTTTTTTAAATATTGTTTTCATTGCCAACATTTTCTCATACTTAACAACAACAAAAATTCAGACAGCTGTTTCTGTACACTTGGCCATGCATTTGATGCTAACTCAGAAACTCTTCTGTGACTAGCTGAACATTGTTGGTTTTGTCTGTGCTTCCATCAAACATTAATGTGAATTATAATGTAATGTGAAACTCATTAACATGAGTTATCTTTATCAAGAGTCAGCGTTAACGAATGTAGGCAAGGCAAGGTAGTCTAGATGTCCCTCTCCTCAGCAATGTTTCCCAGCACTTCCTATGGGGTCCCAAGGCATCCCCAACCTGAATGAAACAAAAAATCTCTTCAGTGTGTTGTGGGTGTCCCCTGCAGTCTCTTAACAGCTGAACATGTTCCAAAAAATGTAACTAGATTCTTTGATTGCAAAGTGAAGCCAGCCACCCCACAGAACTCATTTTGGCTACTTGGATCTGGAAAACTATTCTTCCAGTCACTACCCAAAGCTCATGACCATAGGTGAGAGCTGGAAAGTCAAAATTAAAACCCACTTAAAAAGTATTTGACTTCTTGCCAAGAATACAGACACAGTCTCCTTAGACAAGGACCTCACTCAGGTTGTATTGCACATAAGGACAGAATGGTACGAGTACGGGTACACCACACACCTGTAGGACCATCTACAGGAATCCCCACACTCCCTCTCCAAGTCCACACTTGATGGCCAAACTCCCATGACCACTGAATAATCCTGCAAGGGTAAAGACCTGGACCAGTGTTCCAAGACCAAGAAGAATCTGCAATGGTCCTTGTCGGATTATCGTAGTGTTCGTGGGAAATTAAGACGACCGTGTCTCTTTCTTAACTTTGTATTTATTGCCAGCAACATAGCATGACTTCTAACATTGTGCAGCCTCTTGCATGACACACCCTTGAACTTCCCCCGTACGCCCCCTAACCACATCATGTACGTATTACAACACATACACTTGAACCATTACACCACATCTCCCCTTTTAAGAATACCTGTACCATACAATGTCTACTATGGTGTTTTCAAACCTCATATAAAACATAAACTATAACTCAAACATTGTTTGTTTTCTCTTTAGAACAATAAGCCAACATTTCCATTAGGCAACAATCTTTGTTTTGTTTTGTTTTTTCTCACAGTAACATCAACATTGTTACACATTTTTTTTTTATTATTATTATTATCATTCTTTCCTCTTTCTCTGTCTGTCATTGTTAACTTTGTCAGGTTAGTTCACAAGTCTAGTCTGTGCGGAGATCTAACCACTCTACCAGATCTGGTTCTGACTGCAGTGCAATCTGGACTAGGTCTGGATGTTGATTGTTCTGGGGAAGGCGCCACTGTGTGCGAGGGCATGAGCACCTGAGTGTCCTGTGTGCTCTCAGGTCTGTCCATAGGGATAAGATGATGGCGGTTTCGCCGAACAGTTCCTTGAGGCACATCCACCAGGTATGAATGTGGCGTTGAGTGTTCACCTACCACAGTCCCTGTTACTTTTGCATCTGTTACCCACACCTGTTCTCCAGGCGGGAGGTTGCTGAGCTCACGCGCTCGGTGACGCTTGTTGAAGTGTTTCTCATCTGCACTCCGTCTTTCTTTTTCCTTTGAGATGACAACACTGTTGTTTGGGATGGATGGGTTCAGCAGGGAGGGGAGAGTTGGCAGAGTAGACCGAAGCTGGCGCCCCATCAGGAGTTGAGCGGGGCTGAAGCCATTTTGTAGCGGGGTGACACGATATGCTAGCAAAGCAAGGTAAGGATCCGTGGCCTTTTTAAGGAGGTTTTTGATGGTTTGAACCGCCCGCTCAGCCTCTCCATTACTTTGAGGGTATCGTGGACTGCTTGTCACATGTCTAAATCCATAAGCAGCAGCAAAGGCTGACATGTGGTTCCCTGAGAACTGTGGCCCGTTGTCTGTCATTAGGATCTCGGGCACCCCATGGCGTGCAAACATTGATTTAAGGTGGACTGTTACATCGGTGGACTTCGTGAGATTAAGGTTTGCTATTTCCACATATCTTGAGTAATAGTCCACAACCAGCAGGTTCATTTTCCCTTTCAGTGAGAACAGATCTGCCCCTAGCTTTTGCCAGGGTCTCTCTGGTAGATCTGTTGGGATCAGTGGCTCTGTGGGGTTAGTGCGTTCCTTAATGCAAGTTCTGCAGTTCAGGACAAGTTCATTTAGCTGCTGACTCAGGCCAGGCCACCACACACTATGCTGTGCATGTGCCCTGCACTTTGCCACACCTTGATGCCCCTCATGCAATTTGCTGAGGACATCATTTCTCAGGGATGCAGGAATGACTAGTCTCATCCCTTTCAACAGGAGACCATCGTGCACAGTGAGGAAGGCCCGCTCCACCCAGTACAGTCTTAATGCACCCTCACATGAGCTGAACTCAGGCCATCCTTCCTGACACATTTTCATAACGCTGGAGCACACACTATCTGCTTTGAGGTGCTCTCTCAGATTGTCCAGGTAGGAAGCACTTGTAGGTAGGTTTTCCATGATGGTATCCAAGTAGATGTTTGTGCTCTCCATGAGCTCAGAGTCTGTCTCTGATATGCTTGTCTGAAGTAGTGCACGTGACAGTGTGTCTGCTGTCCACAGGTTCTTTCCAGGGGCATGAGAGATTGAGTACGAGTATCTCATGAGTCTCATCCTAAAACGCTGGATCCGTGGGGGTAGGGCATCCAAAGCTTGAGCCCCCAGGAGACTCAACAGCGGTTTGTGGTCAGTCTCTAGCTCAAAGTGCCAGCCTATAAGAAAGTCCCTAAATCGTTCACAGGCCCAAGTGAGTCCCAATGCCTCTTTTTCCACCTGAGCGTATCTCTGTTCAACTAGGGAGAGAGAGCGTGAAGCGTAGGCGACAGGCCTCCAGTCTCCGCCCCACCTTTGCAGCAAAACCCCACCTAATCCAAAAGAAGATGCGTCTGCTGACACTTTAATGTCTTTGTTTGGGTCATACAGAGCTAACACGGGTGTGTGTGTCAGCTCCTCCTTCAGGCTGTGGAAGGCCTTGTCTTGGTCAACTCCCCAAACCCAGTGGTTCTTCTTGGAGAGTAAGTCTCTGAGAGGTTTATCCTTCTTGGCAAGCTGTGGGATGAACTTTCCCAGCTGGTTCACCATTCCAAGGAAGCTCCGCAGCTCGCTTATGTTGGCTGGCACTGCCATATCTCTTACAGCTGCTGTGTGGGTCTGATTTAACTCCTGTCTCAGAGATAATGTGCCCCAGGAATTTAACTTCCTTCCGTGACAGCTCACATTTGTCCATGTTAAGGGTTATGCCTGCCTTTTCTATCTTTTCCAAGACAGCATGAAGACGGGAGTCGTGCTCTTCCTGAGAGCGCCCCCAAACCAGGACATCATCCATATGGCAAACTACACCCTCCAGACCCTCAGTAACTTCTGTGGTCATCCTGTTTAGAAAATGTTCGGGTGCAGAAGCTATCCCAAATGGTAACTGGTTGAAATGATAACGCCTGAATGGTGTGATGAATGTTGTTAGCTTGGCAGACTCCTCTGCTAAGGGGATTTGCCAAAACCCCATATTGCAGTCTAACTTGCTGAAGATACAAGCGCCGGCTAACGAGCCAAGAGTCTGTTCAACAGAGGGAAGTATCTACTTTTCTCTACATACTGACTCGTTCAGTTTGGTCAGGTCAACACAAATGCGAGGGTCAGCTGTCTTTTTAGGTACCACCACCATACCTGAGCACCAGTCCGTGGGCTCTTCCACTCTGGTGATGACTCCAATCCTCTCCATGCGCTCCAGTTCTCTCTTAACTTTAGGCAGTAGTGGGAGGGGAACCCGTCACGGTGTCTTTAGGGAGTATGGCACTGCATCGGGTTTCAGTTTGATGGTGTATGGCTGCTGCATCAAACCAAGACCACTGCACAACTTTGGGTATTTAGTTTTCATTGTCTCTATGTCGATGCTATCGACTCGAGCTACGAGCCCTAACTGTTTACTAGCTGTTCTGCTGAGTAGAGCTGAGTGCAGACCTCTGATCACATACACATTCTCTTGAATTACTTTTTCATTTTTGTGCAGCGTTACCTTTGTGAACCCCAGCACGTCTAGCGGAGTACGTCCTGGTCCCAGCAAGGGTTTCCTTGCTTTCTCGAGCATGGGCTTGTCATGTTTGAACACCGTGTTGAACACACAGTCTGGGATAACAGTCACATCTGCACCAGTGTCAATCTTGAACGTGACCTTTCTGTCCTTGAACTTTAAATCCACCATCCATGGATCTCCGTCTGCTGCTATTGTGCCAAGAAATATGCTATTATCCTCTTCCTGCACCTCATTTACTGCTTTGGATGATGCACACACTCGTTTGTAATGTCCTTTTTTTCCACATGAATGACACATTACATCATTAGCAGGACACTGTGCTTTGGGATGTGAAGGACTTTTCCCACATTTGAAACACTTAGACAGTCTGTTATTCTCTCTGTTGTTCTCTGTGCGCCCTTTGCTAAGCTTATCTCTTTGGTTAAAGTTCTTTTTCTTTAACTGTTTGCCTTTACTCACCACTCTGTCCACTGAGCAGGTGTCTCTTTTGCTCATTGTATCTCCACGTAGGTTACTCTGCTGACGTTTTACTGCTTCACTCTGTCTGGCCATCACAATCGCTTTCTCCAGCGTGAGATCTTTATCCAGCTGCATGTGCTCTGAGAGATGCAGGTCTGTGAGACCTACTACCAGCCTGTCTCGGATTAGCTCATCATGCAGTGCTCCATAGTTGCAATGTTCGGCCAGTGTGTATAAAGCAGTCACAAACGTGTCCACAGTTTCGTTGTCTCCTTGTTTTCTCATATTAAAACGTGCTCTTTCATATATCACGTTTTTCTTGACGATGAAGAAGCCATGAAATCCATCTCTTACCGCGGCGTATTGATGTTGCTGTGCGTCGGACAGGTGTAATCCTCTCAGTACATCGTCCGCGTCATCTCCCATACAGTAGACCAGAGTGTTTACCTGGTTCTCCTCTGAGGTGGTGTGGAGATTACTTGCTTGCCTAAAGCGTTGGAACCTCCTGATTCATTTCTCCCATTCGTGGGGTTTGGTGAAGTCAAACGGCTCCGGTGGCTGGATGCTGAACGTAGCACTCGGCCCCGGAACGGGGCCTCCTCCCCCCGCAGCGGCGGCTGCTGCTGCTCCTTCCATTAGCAGTGTGTGTCGCTAGCCCGCTAGCGCCTGCACGTTGACTTTTTCTCAGGACCAAACTTCTTTCCAACGCAGGTAAACTTCACTGGAACACACTATCCCACTTCTGACACCATGTCGGATTATCGTAGTGTTCGTGTCTCTTTCTTAACTTTGTATTTATTGCCAGCAACATAGCATGACTTCTAACATTGTGCAGCCTCTTGCATGACACACCCTTGAACTTCCCCCGTACGCCCCCTAACCACACCATGCATGTATTACAACACATACACTTGAACCATTACACCACAGTCCTCATTTATTTTTGAGGTGTGATAGTTGTCAGTTGGAGCCTCCTGTCCAGCACCCTGGCAAAAGCTATCCCAGGGAGGCTGAGCACACTTTCCCCTATTCTATTTTTCCCCTTTATTCAGTATGTGCATTTACAGACAGAGCACGAGCAGACGAAGAAAAACAGACAGAAGAAAGCAAAACAAAACCATAACAAACTAAGAAAAATAAAAAAACAGATTTAGTCACCCAAGCCCCCCACCCCACACCTGCTTATGTATTGTGTTACTCAGCAACATGACCAACAGACAGTAAAGAACACGGGCTGACAGACAAGAGACTGATGGACGAGATACAGACAAGATAGACTGAACAACAAACAGACATGAATAGACAGACTGACAGGCAGACACAGACAGACAGTCTCCATAGCTTTTCTTATTTATCATTGAGTACAATCTGTGTTGAGTTGTGTGTGTTCTGTGTATTGTCTTATATTGAATGAGCTGTAATCTGGGGTTGCTTGACATGGAGAGGATGTCATTGCACATTTGTTTCCAGCGGGTTGTATCTATATGAATTGGTAAGTCATTTTCCCTGTTTGTGGTGGGGATGGATGTGGTGGAATCTTTGGCTTGTGTAATGAGCCTATATAATCTGAACAGCAGTTTCCTGGATGTTGATATTTTAAGAAGGTCTTTAGCTATTGGTGGTGATTCCAACTTACTGTGTGATATCCATGTTTTTCCTGTGTGCATTTTTGAGCTGTGGATATTGTAAAAAATGCCATCACCAACTCAACACATACACTTGTGTTACACTTTCAAGAACGGAGATGTGGCCGATCCTTGGTGTAGCACATTAAATCTTTATTTCTGTAGAAACGGCAGAAATACATCAACATCAGTACTCAGCGTCTGTGCTGTTTCTATATTACTCATTCGGCCTGACGTCTCACTCTACTAGTGGCTGCCTACTCCAAACACACATTACAATTTAAACACAGAACGAAATCACAGTCATTATATAAACACTTTTTTTTCCTTCACCAAAAGAACCCATCTGCGATGAACTTCCCTTTTTAACTCTCCATTTGCTTTCAAATGAACTGTTTTAAACTGTCAGTATTTATTATTGTTTTGTTTACCCCATGTTCACCAAAACATCCATGACTTTATCTACTGACATCATGTTTCCTATATAAACTCGTTTTGAACTCAAATAGTAAAGCCCAATGTTAATTTCACAGTTTAGGCTCTTACTTTGAAAACCCACCGGAAACTGCCTACTGCCTTTCCGGTCCGCCATTGACCAGAGCCGTCATGTACGCCACTGACCAGAGCCGACATGTGCGCGGGGCTTCGCTACGGCTAGCACCGGTGTCATTAGCCTTAACTTATTCACACACAACTGAAGGGTTTTAAATCTTCCCACACTGTCCATTAGCCCACGCTGACTTTCAACTATCACCTCTGTTTGTGATTTTGTTTACCGTTGCGCAGTTCGCACTTTAGAAGACAGTTTCACAGTTCGTTTTTAACATCCTGCGCATTGCCCGCCATATTGGACTGCTATTCATTACCATGGGCTCACTCGTTTCCATTCAAAGTTACGTTCACACTCATTACATGTCACTGTCACAGTCTAAGGCTTTTACACATTGTATTGTTTCCCTAATTCATTCTGGTTATGATTTCTGGGCATCTTACCTGTAGAAACGGCAGAAATACATCAACATCAGTACTCAGCGTCTGTGCTGTTTCTATATTACTCATTCGGCCTGACGTCTCACTCTACTAGTGGCTGCCGTCGGCCCTTGATACCTCAAGCGCACAGCGCCCTCTGCTGACCCGATATTTCAACCAAGACATAACCAGACGTGCTAGAAAATGAATGAAATCACACAGAAATATCAATACAATCATTTTTAACGTGTTTTAAAGTCCTTAGCTGTTTCTAATGAGTTTCAATTTTAAATGGGGGGGGCAAGATATTTTAATCCAGTCTTTTACTGTTAATGTCTCTGAAACCCCTTTTGATGTTTATAAAACACACAGTGCCACACTTGCTCTCACATTATTACATCAAATACGCCACTTTTAATTTGTGTGAGATTTCACCTTGTACCCCTCTGGCTGATCCATGTAAATTTCAAAGTCTATTGGTGCATTTAAGTAGGCTGTTTTTACATCCATTTGGTGCAAAATCAAATTTTCTTGTGCTGCTTTCTGCATCAGCACTCTGATACTAGTCAAGTTTTAATAGCATACACCTATCTGCACCCCACTACTTTCTTGCCCTCGGGTAAGCTGGTTAGGGTAAATGTGTTGTTCTCTCTAAGTGAATGCATTTCCTCACCAATTGCACTGACCCATTTATCCGAGGTTACAGCTTCTGTGAATGAAACAGGTATGTTACACATGACTCCATAACAGTAATCTATGTTACTCTGGACTTGATCAGTCTCCTCATCAGACACATATTTAGACATTCTGCAATCTGTGTATCTATCTGGCATCCTCCTCTCTCTAGAAGGGTAACACCTCGGCTCAGGCTCACACTTGACCTCTACTAGCTGTGGTTGGTGGTGCCGCACTTCAGGCTTATGTTCTAGTGGGACACGGTGATCTGGACTTCTGGACTTGTACTGTACAAAGTCATCTACAGGTGTTGAGTTAGTCTGTGTTTGCTGCCCTACACCTGTTTTAGCCACAAATTTTACCACCCTGTGCTTCTACACTTTCTTAGTGTCAGGAAAGTAGACAATGTATGCTGGACTGTTTTTGTCATACCCGATGAAAACACACTTTTCACACCTTGGATCTAGTTTTCTTTTGTCTTGTTTGTAAACAAAACACTCTGACCCAAACCTCTGCATTCTAGACAGGTTAGGCCATCTGCCTGTCAATGCTTGGATTGGTGTCTGCTTTGTGCGTTTATTAAAACACCTGTTCCTCACCACAGCGGCAGTCTGGACTGCATAAGTCCACAGTTGTTTTGGCAGACCACTTTCAATCAATATGCACCATGCCATATCAAAATGTGTGCGCCAATTGCGCTCAGCAGTGCCATTCTGGTCATCATTGCACCTCGTGCCGTCAGCCAGCTGCACGCAGTGTGACTCTGCCTGGAACTCCTCATCAAACCTCTTGAACTTGGCGAGATCTGTGATGATATGCAAGGTTACCCCGCAGTCAACCATCAGTCCCCTCACGTTGACACCTGCTGCCCCCTCACTCACTCGGAAGGTGTACTCTTTGTCCTTGTCTTCTGTCTCCCCGGAGACTTTGCATGCGTCGTCTTGGTCTCTGCGCTGTTTTCTTCTGCAGGTGGTGTCCCGGTGTGTGGTGCTCCTGCAGTGACTGCACCACAGCTTGTGCCGGCAGGCTCTGGCCAGGTGTCCCTTCAGGCCGCATTTGAAGCACACCAGGTCCGCTGGTGCCCTTTCTGCTCCTCGGTCACCTGAGTTGGCAGGTCTCCCTCTCTGCTGCTGCTGCTACATGCTTGTTGGGGGAGTTGTTGGGGAGTCATTTAGCCCTAGGAAGGATGTCCACTATCTATTAAAGTATGTGGTGAAATATGAATCTGTAAGTAGTGAGGTATTGAAGCGTCACCTTGTGTGTGGTTTAATAGTGGTATACGTAGAGAGAGTAAAGCTTACTGAGGCATGATCGGAAATGATAATGGAGTGGATTTTTATTTCTTCTGTCTTTGGTATTAGCGAGTTGATAGTGAGGAAGTAATCAATTCGAGAGGAGGAGTTGTGGTGAGGTGAAAAGTATGTATATTCTCATCTGGTTGGGTTCCTTAGTCACCATATATCACTAAGACCTCAGCTGTTGGAAGCAGTCTGGAAAGTTTAGTGATGTTTGATCAGTCAAGTTTTGGACAAAGAGTTGTGTTGAAATCGCCTCCAATAATTATAGTTGTATAAGTGAAATTCATTATATTTGAAAAGAACTGATGAAAAAATGTTGGATTGTCCTCATTTTGACCGTATACATTGGCAATTGTTAGCTTATCTTCCCCAGTGGAACCATTAATTATTATTTACTGTCCATTAGGATCTACTATGGTTGAGTTGTTGCTATATGGTATTTTTTTATTCATCAGCACTGCAACACCTTATATGAAGCCGCAAATACCTGGTTGGCCCAATTAGAGTTTAATAAATCAAGTTCTGAACTGATCAAATGTGTTTCCTGAAGTAAACAGTGATCTGCTGTTTTTTGTTTTGTTTTTTTTTCCTCTTCAGATGCTGTCTTCTGTTCATTTAATATGACGACGACCAAAAATGAAGAATATATGTCAAAATATTTGAAATATACACCAGAGAGGTTGGGAAGCGGTGCCTGTAAGAAGCAAAATGCATGAAGGATCAAATGTGTTTCCTGAAGTAAACAGAAATCTGCTGTTTTCTGTTTGGTTTTTTTTGGTTTTTTTGTTTGTTTGTTTCTTCATCTTCAGATGCAACTTGAAATATGCACCAGAGAGGTTGGGAGGCCCTAAGTAGCAAAATGCATGAAGGGAGATTATCATTTGGACAGGACAATAATCTCTCTAGAACTGAACTCAGTATAACTAAATGTGTCACTTTGTTAGCACAAAGCATACTGTAAACATTCAAGCACAGTCGGCTCATATGTGGGTCACTGCTGCTGACATGTTAAGAAGTAAGAGTGAAGACAAATCTGCTTTTTAATCTAAGAAGTTTTAAAAAAAATCTGAGCTCTCCTCTCACTTGTTAACATGTCTCCAACTATTCTGTGGGTTGGTGCTACAGACAGATTGAAAAGCATGAGTGAAGATAAATCTGCTTTTTAATACTAAAAAATTGAAACATTAACTCTGAGTCCACGTCAGAACAAAATCAGTCTATGTTGTTTTTTTCCTCCAGAAGCTCGCAAGAGCTGTCAGCCCTGTGCCTCAGGTCCACCCAGGTCATCTCCACACTTGTGTTACCATAGCAATAACATATTGTTTTCCCTCATTTAGGTTACCTGTAACTTCAGGCCCCAGAGAGACTGGAGACCAGCTGTGCTGTAGCCTGTATTTTGACCTCGGTGAGAAACGTCCACCTGTTTGTAACAAAGAGTGATATTCAAATGTTCAATTATAAACTGCAGGGTAACTAATTTCTCTTTAGTCTCATGTGCTTCTTCTACAGATTTACATGGAGGTTCATGTTTGCAAGCAACAAATAATCATCTGGAATAAGAGACAAAGACAGATATTGTGTCTGAGTATTTAATTGCTCTTCATCTTATCCTGACTGGATGCAACTGGATTCAGCTAATAATTACACTTTTCACAGCCTGAAAGGTCATCATGTAAATTAGTCTCCTCTCTGTTACTAGCAGCCTAATTTAGACCAAATTTGGCATATCTGTCCCTCCTTCCTGGGAAAAACTGGCAATCAATACATTTTTATTGTGAATGAGTAAATAGTCAGCTGGAAGCTAATTGAGTATCACTGCTCTACAAGGATAATTCAGTCCTGCCTGAACTGACACATAAAATGTTTTGAGATTAAAGTAGTTTTTTTAGGACAACACTCTGTCTCACACAATTTTCCATTGGATTAAAATGTAATCACACATAAACTATGTTATAATGTGGGTACATTGACTTGTCACTGATTAAACCACAGCAGAGGTGAGATGTGAAAAAGTCAGACTGAAGACTGATAATTGAGAATGTATGAAATGAAAAGGTACACACAGTCTTCAAATTAAAGGAACCCTGTTTGTACTGTTTTGTAAATTTGATTCATTGTGAAACTGTCTCACAAAGGCAAGCCAAGTGTCACTAAAAATGACTCAATGTTGATAAGACACAAACTGCAGTGTGATCATCATGAGCCACAACAGTTGACATTTTCTCTACTTAGTCTTGGATTCACAGCATCTTCATAATTTCAAAGCAGAGACAGAATGAGAACTTATTCAGTTGCATAATAAAGTGATTCTACTGTAAAGGATACTAAAGTGTACATCCATAAATTTCTTATCTGAACAGAGAAATGTTGTGGAAAGCTAATACTTAATTCTGTTTCTATCTGCATCCAAAACAAATAATGAAGGCTATGATTCAAAACTACTGTAAGAGAAAGGTGCTTTAAACATTAGAGCTGTACTCCTGCATTCATTATGCAGCATCTATGACTGAATACATACAGTAAGAAATGAGGAAAACTATAAGATATGTGGATCATGTGATTATTAACAGACATTATGATTGCGATTATTGTATGTACTGTTTACTATGTACTGCTATCTGTGTACTGAGTTGTACATACAGATACTTTATGCATAGTACAGTGGCTAATTTTATATGAGCTACAGTAGAAAGAGATGTAAATCTTCAGAGCCAAACTAGTGATGATTACCAGCAAGTCATGAGTCAAGAGAGCTTAGAATGAGTAAAATCACCTTGAAATATTTTCCCAGTAATGATCATTCTGAAAGCTGATCGAAACCAGCTGTAAAAGAAACCATAGATGAATGGATTGAGCAGTGAATTTGACCATCCCAGCAACTTAAATCCAATAATTACTGCACCTTCATTTAACGTCAGAAAACTGGACAAGGCCAAATAAAAAAAGAAAGGAGCCCAGCAGATCACATAAACTCCCATCACAATAGCCAGAGTTTTGGTGGCCTTTCTCTCCATCTTACGTTCAGACTTTGTGCTCTGACAGGTTGTGTTCTGGATGCTGCGTACCTGTCTCTGTGCCTCCATCAAAATCTTTAGGTAGATGCCACACATTATGATAGCTGGGATGTAAAAACAGAACACAGCTTGTAAACCAACAATTGAGAAGCTCAGAGTAGATAAAGTCCAGCTCAGCAGGATCATGATCAAACTAACATGGACATTCATTTTAGTTCTGTACTTCAGAGGCTGACACACAGCATAATATCTGTCAACAGAAATAAAGAACAAGTTCAGAACAGAAGATGAGCACAGATAGAAATCGATACAGAACATTAACCAACAAAAGCTGTCATTAATTGGTATCACTCCTAAAGTCAAAATTATAATCCCAACAAGCAGGTCAGATACAGCGAGAGAGAGAATGAGGAAGTTTGTAGGAGTGTGGAGCTGTTTGAAGTAAATGATGGAGGTTATTACAAGAAGGTTCCCAGATATTGTAAGAAATGAAAAAAAGAGAAAAGTAATAGAAAAAAAATACTTGAGGGAGCCACCTGTTCCAAAACAGATCCTAAAAACATCATCAAGCTTGTTGACAGAAAAGTTAGAGTCCATGCATAAATGATCATCAATAGTGAAGCAATATTTACATTAATATGCCTTAAATCAAGAAAATGAATAGATTCTTGTTTCCTGTAGAGAGATTTTCAGTTAGTTTTAGTGCTCTGTGTGTTTCACACCATGCTGATTTGGTTTGTGCATCTGTACTGATGGGAGCTCTTGGTCTGTGTCACTGAGCAGTATATTCAGATAAGTTATTCTTCAGGGCTCATTAGCATATCATTGTCCAGGGAGTCTCTTAAAGGGGAACTCAATGCAGTAGAATTTAGTGCTGAACTTCTGTGAATTTGGAGGACTCATGAGAGACAGATTAAAACAAGAAACCAGAGCAACACAGGCTAAGTTATTCTGACTTTGAATTCTAATACCCATAATGCAACTTCATCCTCGTTTCTTCTGTCTGCTTACAAATAGTGTCACGGGTAAGGGGTGTGATTTTCTTTAAAGGGAAATTTTAGTAATTTTAATAATTGCCACTGGGGAATATTTCTGACCCAAATCAGCATGCAGACAACACCTTTTAACGTGAATCATAAAATAGTTTATTAAAAACACAAGTTAAAAGCAGTTTCTTTAAAAAGGGGTAAAAAGAGTCCTTGAGCAAAACTAAAATGTCACCAAGTCCCTGTCTCTCTCTAAAAGGGTCCATGTAGGGCCTAGCCCAGGTAAAAGCAGTCCTTTTTCCAGCCTCCTGCTGCAGCCCACGCCGGTCTCCAGTCCCTTGCTATTCGGAGGCTCCTTCTGCTAGTGGAATCAGAGGGAGACAGACATAAGCAGATTTGTCTCTCGATATCTCAAGAGTTCAAAAGGATGAAATCAAGCTATAAAAGCTACAAGGGAGCCAAATCACTTCCTAAAAACACCACAAACCAAATAAAACACACGTTCAAGTTAAAAAGAGCAAACAAATAAAAGCAGGCGGGAATTAATTTAAAAGGCTCTCCCCCTATTGAGCTTGTAGCTGCTTTCAGTCCTGATGTCTCCAAGCCACTGCATAAACACACGCTGCTTCTCAGACCCAAGTGATTCAAGGAGTAAAGTATGTTAGTGAGACTTAACTGAAGGAGGGATGAAGCGCACATTCACCCCTCTGCTTTCCCACGAAGCGTGTCTCACTCTCCCCTGCACTGCAGCGGCGTGTGGGCACGGTGTGTGCGCCAGATCCTGCTTCCCTCGGCGTCTTGCGGGTGACCCTCGCGGCGATGGGCTGTCCTCTTCTGTAGGTCTTCTTCCTGCACACCAGTATTGACCACGCCACTCTGCTCTGCGTCTCCGTGAGCTCCGCTCTCCTCTGCCCTCCTCGCGCACCTGCCATGCATCACCGAATTAGCTATGTCGGGACAGGTAGGAGACACCCACAGGAAGCCCAGCCCACCAATCACTGCATGCTCACCCACAGTATCTTTCCGGGTCATTAGTAAAGCAATGCTGCCAAAGCCGAGAGAGCTTCACCTAAAGATAGTGCCGCCACCAGGACCAGCCACACACACACACACATATATACACACACCATCACCCCCTGACGATAGCACATCTCTATACTTTCATATTGTGGCACTGCATACTCCAATTTTGCACACATGCAATACACCAAGTCTTCTCATGAAGAGAATATCCATCATCAGGTGACCTGTATTGTCATAACAAAATTAAATGCTGCGTTAACTTTGTGAAATGGATGTAGTTTGGGTTGGTTTAGGGAACAACATTACTTGGTTAGGATTTAGGATAGATCATGATTTGGATTAAAATAAGTATGTTAAACATACCTTACTTTCCCGATTCACGCAATGAATCACCCACTAAGTCAATGTTTTACTTTGAGCCTTCAAAAAAGACAGTGCAACAGTAAACACTTGAATGAGGTCTGGGGTCACTGTTGCATTCAGGTTTACAGACCACTGACAATATTATCATCTCATATGGGGTGCACATCAGTGTTAAAGTAGTGCAAGAAAACACAATTTTCTAATATTGTTTCCATTGCCAACATATTCTTATACTAAACAACAACAAAAATTCAAACAGCTGTTTCTTTACACTTAGCCGTGCATTGGATGCTAATGTTGTAACTATTCAATATTGGACCCAAAAAACGAGCACAGCCTGGAGACAGAGAGAGGTTTACACAGTTAATTATGTGTTCCTTTTTGAAGGTTGTCCGAAGGCTTGGCTGAGACAAACAGGGTTCAGGCTGCAGAGGGCTGAGCAGGGCAGGCAAAGGAGCTGGTGGCTGAAGACAGAGACGAGGCTGGTTTGAATGGCTGAGCAGGGCAGGCAATGGAGCTGGAGGCAGAGGATGAAGACAAGGCTGGTTCAGGCAGAGCTGGCGTGGACAATCTGAAACACAGGAAAAAGGTGTTACAGAGGTCCAGAAAAAACATCAAAAACACACTAACAAAACCTTTATCAGTCAAGAGCCTAGATGTCTGTACCACACAGGAGACTGAACGATCTGGCAGAGTCTGGGAGTCTGAGCCGGGGTATATGCTGCAGTGTCTTGATTAGGAGATTGGGTGCAGGTGAGCAGGAGAGCAGCTGGAGAGGATCAGATGGATGAGTAGAAAGGAGGGAACCAAGAGTCCACGCCCAGCAACACAAACAGAGACAAACATGACACAATGGGGGGAGAGGAAACATGAAACACAAGGAAAGGGCTTATTACCATACTGTGGGTTAGGGTTAGTTATTTTATTATTATTATTATTGTTATTATTATTATTGTTATGTTATTTATTTAAGGCAAATATTTAATTTCCCATACCTATGTGTGATTTGTAATGATCTCTTTTAAATTAATCAGTAATTTCTCTCATTTCTCTCAAGTAATTTTGAAGTTTTGAACACAATCAACTACAGACTACAAACTCTGCTATCCCTGCTATCAGCTTCTATCCATCCTATTTTCTGAGTCCTTATCAAGAGTCAGCGTTAAGGAAGGCAGGCAAGGCAAGGTAGTCTAGATATGGCAGTGGCTGCGGCAGCGGCTGCAGCCCCATCAGAACAGTAAGTGGCTGTGGCCCAACCGGGACAGGAGATGGTGATGGCAACCCAGCCGGAACAGGTGATGGTGGCAACAGCCCCACGGGAACAGGGGAGATGAAGGCTGGGGTGCTGGGCAGCAACACCTCCATGGCACTGGGCAGCTGGGAGGCATGACGTTGGTGACAGCCACGCTTGCGTCTGGGGGGCCTCTCAGATAATGACTCTGGGACAGGATCAGGCAGGGAACTGGCTGGCAGAGAATCAGGCTTCACACTAACAGGCTGGGGGCCTGTAGGTCAATGGCTAGCCAATTTGGGGGCTGGAGTGGGGAGAAGGCTAGCAGGCTGAGCAGGTGGCTGGTGGCTTAAAGAGTCCTTGGAAAGCTCAAAATCAGGGCTGCTTAGAGAATCAATATCAGCCTGCAAGTCTCTCTTCCATTAAAGAACAAAAAGTCTGTGCTTTAAATAAATGCAGTCTTCAATGGCTGAGCGCAGCTGCACAAATTCACAGCACGCCTTCTTCAGCTCCTCCACAAGAGACAAGTCTGCTGGGTCCATTATGGTCAGATCGTACTGTTAAAGGGCAACAAGGTGGAGGACCCAAAATGCAGACGACACAAGGGAACCAGCTCAAAAAAAGGTTTAATGAAGAAAGACAAATGAAACAAAGGCTTACACAAACATAGGGAGGTCTAAAAATCCAAGGTCCAAAGAAACAGAATCTACAAAAAGGCAAACATAAAAACAGTCCAGGGGAAAAACAACACGGTCCAAACATAGGAGGGTAATACAGGAGATGCAGGATGACAGGCGTGGAAAACAAACTGACACAGACAGAGAAACACAGGGGCTAAATAGACAGAACTAATGAGACACAGGTGGACAAACAGGTGAAACTAATGACAATCAAAAAACAACGGGAAAAGAACAAAGACAGGAAGTAAAGACAAGACACATGAGGGAGAACCAGAACTACCAAAAAAAAAAACAGGAAATCACCAACAAAACCAAAACATGACATGTTCCAAATTGGGATGTATTTGCATGGTGAGAGTGTGTGCTTAGCGATCTTACTGATTTAGTGAGTTGCTGCAATGACTGTGTTCTTGTAACAGTTATGTTTTTTTATTGATGCTGAGAGAAATGGTAAATCTTTGACAGAGAGTTCATTACATTGTGATTTGATTATTCCAACGGTTTAACTGATCTTCATTTGACTTAAGAATGGGGGTGAAATTGAAGTGGGACAACTCTGGAAGCTAAGAAAAAGAAAGAACTCGTAAGTGTACTCACAGGGGAGCAAAACTTTTAGCTGGTATCTAGCAGCAACAGCGCGTCGCCATGTTGGAATCACAGGTGATCAGTCTGCTCAATGCTGCTGCCTCCGTCTCAGTCAGCCATCACCTAGATGTGGCAAATTGAAAGTCTTTCTCTATTGCCTTCCCAGACTCTTCGCACACCAAGGTTTTTGCTTTGGTGACCACCAAATTTACAGCTCTTCTGGCCTTCCGGTACCCATCTCCAAGAAACCCCTGGTCCAACAAAGCCCAAAAGGTCCTCCTTCACAATATGTAAAGTTGGGGTGTCCTATTCTAATCCAATACACTTTACATCGAATTCAGCCAATTTCTCCTCAGGGTCCTTTGGCTCCCATTTCTTTGTATGTGCTGAAAAAGCTGATGTTTCAACATAGCCCTGGTGCTGTAAATGGTATATGAACGTAGTGTCTCAGACCAAACCACACAACACTATTCTAGCCAATCGGCAACAGGGGACAGGGGCGGAGGAGAGGAGACGGGCACAGCAACTATTCACCTTGTGTGTTTATTCACCTGAAACAGACAGCCATGATTGAATGAGCAACAGGCAAAATGCCAGTGAGCACCTGTGTTTGAGCCTCTGACAACACTCACCAGAGAAGCCAATTCTTTCTGTTTTGTTCCCCCTGTCTCTCTTCTTTCCCCTCTCCTCTCTGTACATTCAGGAAAATACAATGGGCCTCATTCACCAATATCTTAGTAAGATTTTTCTTAAAGTTGTTCTTAAGGACAGTCCTAAGAAAATGTAATTCAGATTCATGAAGGTGTTCTTAGACTGCAGAATTGTTTATATCAGTGACCTTAAATTATGAATGCCATTCCAGTTCTTCCTATTAGCACAGGGAAACACTTCACCAATGCCCAATTAAGGGCATGAGACTGCAGGGCCATGCCAACATGCAGATCACACACAAACAGGGTCAGAGAGAAGACAAGAGTCCCAAATAAAAATCTAAAGAGAGGTGAAGCAGTGTCAGTGTTTCTATTTCCTTAGACATCTCAGAATCATAAGTTAGTTGTTTTTTTTTTGTTTTTTTCAGAATTAATACAATTTGACAGTGCATTTTATCTAAAATCTCTGAAACAATGAAACACTGCATAATTTAAAATCCCCAGGAAGTCTCAAAGTCTCTTCAGTGGTTCTATTTTCATAATTTATTTACAGAAGTCCCAGAGAACAACCACCCTCTGAAGCAGACCCCTGGCACCTCACAGCCAATACCTCCAGACATGCACTCAGATCCTGATGCGTGCCTCCTTCAGGAGCCTCACAGCGGACCCAGCCATGAATCCCCTGCAGCCAACCTCCACAGGATGCACTTTCATTTTCCAGCCCCCCTCCTCTGCCTCATCTGCCAAGTTGGCGTACTGCAGCTTCTTTGGACCAAAGGACCAGATCTGCAGATCGCAGCAATTTCTGATGGGAAAGTGAGTTCCTGGTTTAGATCGACCCACATTTCCCAGTCCCTGGCTGTATTCAGTGGGCATGTGTCTGGTGGTGAGGAATTGGTCTGCTGTTTCTCCCCTTCCCGGATGAAGAATGTTGTTTGTGGGAAGGTAGCCTGGGCATTTGTGGGGGTTGGCATTAGTTGATACTCACCTGAGCTCCAGTGCTGTGGCCAAGCATCTCAGAACTTGATTGTGGCACCAGGTGTATCTTCCTTGGGTTAGGCTGTTCTTGTAACCCACTAGGGTGTGTTTGAGGGTTGCTGGGGTTGCACACTTGATACAAGCTGGGTCCTCTCCATGCCAGAGATGTAGGTTTGTTGGAGAGGGCAGGACATTGTTGTGGCTCTGATAATAAAACTTATCCTACTAGTCTCCATGTTCCACAGCATATTTAAGTAGTCACGGGAAGTACAATATCCTTGTCAGCAGACTCAGCGTTACTGCTATTGTTCATCAAAAGTGCCTTTCTGAAAGAAAATGATGATCATTTTCTGCATTTTTTTGGATAGTGGATCAGTTTGAAATACACAGACAAAAATTTCAGATTACTGAGCAGTGGAACCTTCTGGATGCTTGGCAGCTGTGGCTCCAGGATGTTGGTCAGCTGAGACTATGGGATGTAGGGCAGCTAATGCTGAGTGCCATGGCTCAATGAGTGCCATGCTTCCTTCTGGAAGGCTTCTGGGAAGGTAGCTCTTGGGCCGGGCTAGCAGTTTAGCTTTAGAGTGAGGTCTGGTGGAAAGGAGAACAGGGATCTGATTGATATTGACAACAGGAAGTTTTGGTGTCATCTGGAATTTCTTGTGGAAGCTGTTTTGAGAGCTATCTGGGTTTCCCAGAAAGGATAATCCTGGAAATCGTCAAAGGAGGAATCAGTCAGGAAGCTAGTCACCTTGGGAATAGGGACAGGCTGGAGGCTAGTTGGCCGATAGCTTGCCAACTCAGAAACTGGAGCTGGCAGGAGGCTAGAAGGCCAAATGGCGAACTGACTCAGGACATGACATCTGCCTCTCCTCTCTTCTTACCCTGAGGTACCCATCACTATAGGGTTCTTTTTGCATTGTGTGTGTGGCAATGCTCTGACTTTCTCTATCAACACTTTGCCCTGCCATTGACGAGATATCTTGTCATTTGAGGCACAATGCTTCCCCACCAATGATGAGATATTCCATCAATTGCTGTTTTCACTAAGAGGCAGTAGGGGACACTGTGATGCATCATCATGACAAAAATTCAGAACTCTAAAACAAAGGGAACCACTGGAATTGAGGAGCAAAAGGAGAAGATGGTGTTGATGGGAGTCACACTGTAGCCGGATCAGAGAGTGCCACTATCTGGGCACAGAGAGGGGCTGCTCATGCTGCAGTATTTCAGGCAGGGGGGCGGGGGACAAACACATCTAATTTTAACCACACTGGTGACAGTGATAGTGATTTCACATGTCATATAAAGTGATAAACAAAGAAAAATGTGAAGTCGATATTCTGCTTAAAAATGTTTTGTTTTGTTGTTTGTTTGTTTTTTGTTTTGTTTTCTTTTTCCAGAAAGTGGACTTTGTGATGAAACCAACATTCAAGTGCTAATTAAAAAAGAATGAATGAAGCTAGAACACAATGTTTTGTTGTGTCTGAAACAAGATTTGTTCATTCTTTTGATATATTCCATGTTAACATATTCATAGAACTGAATAGTCTGTGGGTGTTGAAAAATGAATACATTTTGTCAAAAAATTCTGGTGCTGGCTGCCAATTTTATTAGAAAAAACACTGGTGGAGAAAGAGTTAAACATAGCCTCAGGTTCTACTGTTGATTTTTTAAGATTTGATTTCACCAAACTTCCTCAAAGATGATGTTTCACCACTATACTTCCAGGTCTCAATATTGTGTTGGACAGTCCTTGACTCAGTTTTAGTAGTTTCATCAATCTCCTTAGTTGTTTCCTTCGCTTGATGCGGGACAATAATTTGACCCTTCTGAAACATCTTTTCCACGTCTACAGGACATGTCTTCTGACATGGTTGTTAAAGAAATGCGAAGCTACTCACTCCATCAGTTAGAGTTAAATAACTTGTTGCCAGCTGAAACATATTAATCACTGTAGCAATTTTCCAATAGAAGATTCTTGCCTATTTACTTAGTTAATAAAAGGAGTATATTTATTTTTTGGCCAGGCAGTGTATTAAAATGCAAAACCATAAAACCCAGAGACTGAGATATATTGACTTTTAATTCCTAATTCAAATCTAAACCCAAGCAAAACTAACCCTGATGAAATCACCAGTGTATTTTTTCACTCTGTAAAGCTCCCTGCAAAGCCACACACGTTATCGCAAGACTGCAAAGTTCTCCTCATAACAAGAAAACTGAACTTCTTATGTAAAACTGGTGGCTTGCCTCCACAGTATACTATAAGGAGTAGTGATTACCCCAGACCCCATGCTGTCTGTTCAAAATCTTTAGATCTACCATGTGGTATTTTAGTTACTTTGATAAATTGACAGTTTGTTGTATAGTACCTTATGCCAAAGGAGGCCTTGCTCACATCAAGGGTTACATATCAATTACAGACAGTAGAAGACAGTTATGTTATAAGAACCCCAGAGAGACTGAAGACCAGGTGTGCTGTAGTCTGTGCTCTGAACTTGTTGCAAATAGTGATATTCAAATGTGTGTCTTCCCCAGACATACATGGTGGTTCTTCTTTGCTTACAATGACACTTGTTTAACCATCTTGTAAACTGGCCCTTATTATTTCAGTTTATCTTGTGCTTTATTAATTTGTGCTTTATGAAGTTACCACATAGTAATTGTGAAATAATACACAAAAGATGTACAGGGAATGATTAAGTGTGGGGGCCACTTTTGCAAAATGACAGGAGGCCAGGGCTCAGTTAAAGAATAAACATTAATCATAACACTACTTATGAGATCAAATCAATAAACATTAAAAGCCCCATGACTCATCTTTCTTTGAATTTTTATTTTATTTTCAAATTAACTAACTTATTAACTCATTAACCAAACTAACATAGTGCAAGGGACTGATAGATAAATCCTGTTTTCCTGCATTTGCAAATTGTAACTACATTTTAGTTGCGTTTTGGTAACATTTGAAACAGGTTACAACATTAAACATAACTGGAACCTTGTCTGTAATACACATTTATGGGATCAGAATTATCCTCATTTCTGTGTGACTTTTGCTCCTCTTCAGCTAATAATTACACTTTTCACAGCCTGAAAGGTCGTTGTGCAAATCAGCTGTGTGTCTGACGCTAAGAGCCTAATTTAATCATCGAAAACTGGCACATCTGTTGCTCCACCCTGGGAAAAACACTGTCAATCACTTGAATCATTGTGAATAAGAGAATAGTCAGAGGGCCACCTGGCAGCCTACTGGGGGCCAGATTTGGCCCGCTGGCCACAAATTGACAGTCACTCCCCACAACGATAATTCAGCCCTGCATGAACTGACACATGAAAGGTTTTGAGAATAAAGTTTTTGATTCTGTCTCACAGGTTCTTCTATTAAATAAAAAAGTAATCATTTAACAACTGTGTTGTAATGTGGGTGCACTGATTGTTCACTGATTAAACCACAACAGATGTGAGATGTGCAAAAGTCACACTTACTGATAATTGAGAATGCATGAATGAAAATGTACATAGTCTTCAGATTTTAAAACCCTGTCTGTACTGTTTTGTAAATTTCAATCCTTCTGAAACTAAACCAATAAGAATAAATCAGTGTTCTCAATACACAAACTGCAGTGTGGACAATATAAAAGCATATTTTTTTTCCTGCTTGGTCTTGCTTTCACTGCATCTCTATATTTTTCAAAGCACAGACAGAATGAAAACTTATGAACCTGCACAAAAAAGTGATTCTTGAAAAGTGTGCTAAAGTGAACATCTAGAACTGTTACCTGAACAGAGAGCAAAGTAATCCAGCTTTCTTCACTTGAGCTGTTTCTGTGCCTGCAAAACTAGGTTTTCTACTGCATTACACTATCTGCCTCCAAAACAAATGATGAAGGCAATGATTGAAAACTGCTGCAAAAGAAAAGTAATTTCAACATGTATTAATTCCTGAAGTTTTATTCACAGAGAACTTCAGAGTTGTACTCCTGCATTATTGCATCATTATGCAGCATCTATGACTGAATACATACAGTAAGAAATGAGGAAAAGTATGAGATATGTCGATTTTGTAATTCTTTACAGACACTAACATTGAGATTATTGTATGTACTGTTTACTACATGCTGCTATCTGTGTACTGAGCTGTACATACAGATACTTCATGCATGGTACAGTGGCAAATTTTATGTTAATAATTGAAAAAGAAAATTACTCCCTGTTCTTGATTATGATGTAATGTATAGACATGCTGCTGTTACAACCCTTAAGCCCCTGGATGCAGTTTACCACTCTGCTCTTAGGTTCATCACCGGCGATACCTACAGTACCCATCACTGTATTCTGTACAATAAAGTTTGCTGGCCGTCTCTCTCTGTGTATGAGCTTCAGTAGAAAGAGATGTAAATCTTCAGAGCCAAACTAGTGATGATTACCAGCAAATCATGAGTCAAGAGAGCTTAGAATGAGTAAAATCACCTTGAAATATTTTCCCAGAAATGATCATTCTGAAAGCTGATCGAAACCAGCTGTAAAAGAATCCATAGATGAATGGATTGAGCATTGAATTTAACCATCCAAGCCACCTAAATGCAAAGAGCACATCAAATGGGAATCTGGAACCGATAAAAAGTGCAGACATCCAACTCAGAAAGAAAGGAGTCCAACAGAGCAGAAAAACTCCCATCACAATAGCCAGAGTTTTAGTCGCCTTTCTCTCCATCTTACTTTCAGACTTTGTGCTCTGACAGGTTGTGTTCTGGATGCTGCGTGCCTGTCTCTGTGCCACAATCAAAATCTTTAGGTAGATAATAGACATTATGGTAGCTGGGAGGAAAAAACAAACAATATCTTGTAAACCTGTTATTGAGTAGCCAAGAGCAGATAGAGTCCAGCTCAGCAGGATCATGATCACAATAACACGGACAGTTATTTTAGTTTTGTACTTCAGAGGCTGACACACAGCATAATATCTGTCAACAGAAATAGAGCACAAGTTCCAAACAGAAGATCCACACAGATAAAAATCAACATTGAATAGCATTAAACAAGAGGTCATTGTAATTGGTATCAAGCCAAAAGGCCAGAGTAAAATCCCAACAACAAGGTCAGCTACTGAAAGAGAGAGGATGAGGAAGTTTGTAGGAGTGTGGAGCTGTTTGAAGTAAATGATGGAGGTTATTACAAGAAAGTTCCCACATATTATAAGAAATGATAAAGAGGCAACAAAAATATATGATACATACTTGGTGGTGCTGAAAAATTCAAGACAGACAATTTTTCCAGAACCGTTATGCCTGCTGACGAGGGCAAGGATTGATTCCATGCAGAAATTATGATTAATAGTGAAATAAAATTTTTAACAGCACACCTGAAATCAAGAAAATTAATAGTTTCTAGTTTCCTGTAAAGACAGATTTTCAGTTAGTTTTAGTGCTCTGTGTGTTTCACACCATGCCAGTGTTGTTTGTGCATCTGTTCTGATGGGAGCTCTTGGTCTGTGCCACTAAGCAGAACAATCAGATAAATAATTTTCTGGGCTCATTAGCATATTATGGCCAAGGGAGACTCTTAAAGGGATACTCATGCGGTACAATCTAGTATTAGACTTCCATAAACTTGGAGGACTCATAGGTGTGTCTCCAAGGATCGTATAATCTGTATGACTGCATGAAAGACAAAATTAGTGCAATTGACTTGGACAAATTCCTGGTTTGTTTAGGATTAGATTTGTCTAAGGCTAGCTGTAACGTGCAGTTAAAGTCTCCCCCTAATATCAACAAATGACAGTTAAGGTCTGGGAGTTTTCCTATGAGGTTGGAGAAAATCTGAGCATTATGTGTGTAGGAAACCTATTGCGCTTCATAGGATGCAGGATCCATTTAATACTCCAAGTAATGAATCTTATTGAGCCTAGGCCCTGAGCGTTTGTTGTTGTTATCTTGATACCTTGTGCAGAAGTATGATTGCACGACCAGCTGGACTAGCACAAGTAAAATACATATCCCCAACATGTTAATAGAGGTTGAAAAGAATGTACAAACATACGAATGTTTCTCATTACACAGAAGCATACAACCAAAAATAACAACAAAAAAAGGCCCTTCTCCCCTTCCCAGAGGCGAGGTACGATGACACACGGTTGGTCTCCCTGCCTTGGTGCTGGCTGCAGTGAGCGGTGAGATCTATCCAGTACCAGGGCCTCCTCTAGGTCAAATGCCTTCTGCAGAAGTGCTGAAACTGCCGTGGCAGAGCTGTCCTGGCTCTCTGGCACTCCCACAGGTCCTCACATTTATTTTGTAATGACTCTGACTGCGTCTGGAGATGTTTGACCTGGTGCTGTAATGCGACGATGTCGTCTGTGCACAAGGAAACGCTCTTCTCCATGTCGGTCACGGTATTTTTTAGCGAGGCTAGCTCTTTAGCAACTGAGCTCTGGCCTCACCATCTCCCTCTCCAGCACCTCTCTGATTTCTAGCTTGATAATCTGACCGATATCTTCACATAGCGATGTAAGAAACTTGCACCTGAAAGTCTCTGTGGCTATCGCTGAGGTCATGTCGACAGGAGTTGGGTTAACACTCTTGTGTGGGGATGAGTGGCAGGTGCAGGTGAGGTGGCATTGCATTTTTCTTGCCTTCTACCAGCCATGTCTTCTCACACATATGTTTATAGAAACCTGTAACTAAATGTAAATGAATCAAAAAGCAAAAATTTGCTCCAACTGGTGCTATTTTAACATTTTTGGCACAAAGGTTCTGGAGAGCTTCGACACACACGTCTACTCCATAGCCTGCGCACTAGTGCCCCCTCTGGGAAAGCTTTCTTGCACTGTAAAAAAAAATTGTAATATAACAGAAGTTTACTGTTTATTTTACAGATTTTTCCTGTATTTTTAAAATACCATTTAATTTACAAAAATAGACTGTGATTTTACATGTCAAATGTAAAATAACATGAAATCACTGTAACTGTGAAAACACACAATATTCCTGTTCTTTTACAAAAAAATCCATTAGAAATACATATATTTATTGTTAAAATACGTTCACAAATGTATCGTGATTTCACAAATATTTGTCTGCTATTTAAGGGAATAAACTGTAAAATTCAACTTTAAAACTCTAAAAAAAAAGGTAAAAGGTAAATAGTAAAAATTTGTAATTTTACTATAATTTCTTTGTTAATTGACTAATGTTTTCATTGAAAATAACTACAATTACTGTAATTTCCTAGATGGTAACATTTATTAACATTATATTAACATTTATTTTGAAAGGACATCTAAAGAGACATAGGGAAAGGGGAAAGCTTGAGAGGGTGAATAATATGCAAAGCAAAGAGTTGGACTTGAATTTAGGGCTGCTGCCTCTGCTTTTGGGGCATCAGCACTACCAAGTGAGCTGCAATTAAATGCTTTCAATAAAGCATTTCACTGATAGATATGCTGCTACTTTATTGCAGCTGCTGCTTCAGAACTATTTCAGAATTATTTCACAGCATGTCTGAACAAAACACGTGTAATCAGGAGAAATTCTACTGCTGCAAAGTCTCCCTGCATAAACACACACGTACACAAAAGAAAAAGAAAAAAAAAAAAAAAAAAGTCTCTCGGCACAGACCGGAACCGGAACAACATGACGACAACAACGCCATATGCCATTGGAGTACGTGCTGTGAAAAGCGCGGTTCCCGTTTGGGTTGGTCGACAGAAACTGTTCGAGAAGAAGAAGATGACATGCCATTGGCTGTTTTGACGTGACGCTTAACAAGTTCAACAACCATCGCGCGGCGGTTCCAGTTTGGTCGACAGAAACTTCGAGCGGACAGCAGCTAATGTCGAGGCTGGAGGAATGACAAAGGTAGAAGGCAAGTATCAAACTGAAGCTGAGTAGCATTAGCTTTATTTATCACCATGCCTCTGAGTTTACTCAGTCGGCAAAAGGCACTGAATCCGCTGGCATGTCGTCAATTGAAATGTTAGCTAACTATGATGACAAAAGCATGGCCGGCGGCGTTGGCGTCTGTTAGCTGCATTTTAGCATTCAGCCAGACCAGCTACTAACGTTAGCTTACCACTTAACAGTGAGTCATTACGTTTGCTTTTGTGAACTAACTGACACAGGCGGAGAGAAAGACGAACATTTGTTTAGAGCTGCAACAATGAACAATAATCGATTATTAACCCTCTTCTACATTTTCACTAGTTTTTTGTCCACAACTTCCACTGTATGACTTGAAATTGTAATACTTGAATTTGTCTTTAATTCACTGACATTTTTTCATGTTTGCCAGCCAGGCCTCCCACCCTGTATTGGCCATGATCTCTTTGAGGGTGTCGTGGCATCTGACCTTGCCATTTACCTGACCCATTTTGTCAAGGTGAAGAAATTCTTCACATATTCACAGCTTAATCAAAGGATCAAACAGTTTAGTTACCAGGGATCTGATGGTAGCTCTAAACCAGCTGAAGTTTCAGAAAAGGGTGTGAAATTAGGTGGCCAGGCAACAGAAAACTGGTCTTTGCTGAGACTTCTCCCCATTATCATTGGTGAAAAGATCACAGACACAGAGGATCCTGTATGGCAACTGACTGTCAAGCTGAAAGAGCTAGTGGAATTGATTTGTGCCCCTACTATATCAGTACCCCAGGTTGCATTGCTCAATGTTTTGATCGGTGATTATCTGGAAGGAAGGAAAGAATTTTTTCCTTCACAAAAACTAAAACCAAAGCATCATTACCTCACCCACTACCCTGCCTTAATACTAAAGTTTGGCCCACTCATTCGGCTGTGGACAATGAGGTTCGAGAGCAAGCATTCATATTTCAAAAGATGTGTGCGAAGGACGCAAAACTTCAAAAATGTATGTCACACACTTGCAAAGAACTATCAGCTACTGCAGGCATACCTACATTCTGGCTCCTTTTTTGCACCCTCATTGGTGGTTAAGAACTCCACTCCTTTCCATGCTGAACTGTACAGCGAAGCAGTGCGCTCTGCAGTAGGAGAAACCTTAGTCAAAGAACCCAATGTTGAGTCAGCTACCGAGGTGCAGTGGAAAGGCACTCAGTACAAAAAGGGACTCTTTCTGTGTTTAAACCAAGGTGAGGCACTTGAATTCGGACAGATTGAGCTCATGCTTGTGACGCAGGACCAGCATGTGTACTTTATCGTTACACCTCATGACGTGTCCTATATGCCAGCGTTTGCATTGTATGAAGTGAAACAAGCAAGGCAGAGCATGAAATGTTGGAAACTAGGTTATTATCCTTTGCCTGTGTACAAGCTTTGTGGGACAAGGGTAATTTCGCTTAAGCATAGCATTGCTGACTCAGAGTAATCTGGAGTTTGAGAGATTAAAATCTGACAGTAATGCTTGAAGAACAGTCTTTTTCATCCCTTCTAGTCCTCCTAGTCATGGATACAGAGAGTCCGCTTCTGTCTTTCATCAAATCAAGTCTTCCTAAACTGAGAGACCCTGAGCCTTTGCTGGAGCATCTGCAAGGTTTAGGAGTTGAGGACCTGGAGGACCTGAGCTACCTGCAGGAGAGTGACCTCCTTTCTGTCCTGAGACCAGTTGAAGCCAGGAAACTTCTGTCACTGCTCAAAAAGAAAAGTATGTGATTCAATTTGTACATGATAAACTTTCACATTAGAAAAATGTACATAGTCAAAATATACTTAGGTACACCTGTTCAAATTAATGCAGTCTAATACAGCAGTTCTACTATGAATTATACTTCAAGGAATCTTCTCTACATTTTTGTTGATGTTTTCAAAAAGGTGATAACTATAAACTATACCTTGTTCATCATTGATTTCATAGTGGGTATTAGTGGTGGTGTACTGTACTGCATTATATTGAGAAAGGAACAGTTTGAAATATATCAATTGGCTACTGTATATAATTATATCGGGTATTAATATACCCAGATTGAGCTATGTGATGTCTGTATGGTTAAATTTTACTACTATCTGTCCTTTATTAAGGCCAGCAAGATGTCTTGGACAGTCCTCCAAGCAACCAGAGCAACCAACAGTTCAGCAGAGCCGGTACCAGTACAAGTCCAGTAACACAGTCTGATGAGATGGCCCTTTCTGGTGAGTATGCATCTGTTGCACAGAATCACTCTTTTGGGTTAGATGGACTGAAAAATTATATAATCTACCTGTAACTTACTGTAATATAGTACAATCACCAGCAGTGAATTGACAGTGTGCCTATAAATCAGTATCATCAGTTGGGTCTATCTTCTCTAGATTCTGATTTGGTAGCAAATCACACACAATTAATCAGGGATGAACACAGGATATTTTATTACAATGTACAGAAAAAAACTGACTTTTGTATCCAGCAGTAGCAATAGTTCCCCCAACAAGAATATGTTGTTCATTTAGTTCCCAGGTATAGTCAGTCTGGTGTGTATTTTCTTTGCTACCCTTTGTGGTGTGTTATGTTGAGATCTCGCAAGCTTGTCTGTCCCAAAGCAACGGTGTCATCTATAGTGTGACTCGTGTGACTTACAAGGAGCCAAATAATCTGATTACAATCAGCTCAATCAAAATAAACAAGCCCAGAGAGATGGAATAAACATTTTCTCAAACCGAAAGAAATGAAAATTTTGTAATGTAAACAATGAATCTAAATGTTGTCTGGTTCCGTTCTTTCTGCTCCGTGTCAACAGAAATCAAAATGTAAACATCACTATGCATTTACAATTTCTTTATGGGTCTGAAAATTAAAATTCGATCGGAACCATGGGTGTTGAAGCCTGGACTCAGCGCATCTCACTAGCATTAAATCTCGGCCCGAACACTGCTTAAAAAAGAGGAGAAATGACCCAAGTCATTTCTATATAGTTTCAGCCGGAACCAACATCCCGAAAGAGGAAAAAGGCTCCATGAAAACCCACCTATTATTTAATAACAGCTAATGTTCTCTGTGTTCTCTCCAGGTGGTTACAGCTCAGAAACTGCAAGTTCACTACGGTCAACAAGTAGTTCAAGTATGGATATCACACCTTCTCGACTGTCTGACAACAGCTGGCATTTTAAATTTCAAATTCCTTGGCAGAAAATTACATCTGAGATCATCAGAAAGCTGGAAACAGGAAAGCGGCCAACAAAAAGTGAGAGACTTGAAATCATACGGCTCATTGTCAGTGAAATCTTAACCGCGTGCCCAACACCTGGGAAGAAACATATCAGTGAGATAGCAAGGAAGATGACAAAGGCCTACCCTGTGGCATTTACTGATGTCATTGAAGGTGAAGTTGTAGGCAGTGGGTATGACTCACTCACCAAACAGATAGTCAGCAGAGTGGATAACCTGAAGAGAGGAAACAAAAGACAAATTATCAGCAGCAATGAAGGAGAGGATACCCCAACTCAGAAAAAAAGACTAGACACTTACGGGTGTATAAACTGGCAACCAACACGGCTGCCCCCTGATGAAACCCCTGAATCTCAGAAACATGCACAAGAAGAGTTAAAGAAAATGTGGAGAGAAAGATGCTGTGACAGCAAAGCCATTGAGGATATGATGAGAGCCACTTTCTTCACTCAGAGAAAATACATTATCAGTGGGACTGAGACTTCTGACTTGACAAAGGAACGGCCATATCTGTTTGAGACAACTGGCATGAAGACTCATTTTAAAGAGCTTACAGGTGTGGACATGGAAGACAAAAACATAGCTAATAAATGTGCCAGAGTTATTTCATTTCTTAAATCAGGTGACAAGACAGGGAAGATGGAGACCATCTTCAGGAAAATGGAAACATCAAGCAAAAATGTTGCAGATGTGAATGTTGCAGTGTTTCTTCCACTGCTCCTCAAGTACTTCAATGAAGAAGAAGAACAGATGTTCTACAAAGTGGATCAAACAACCCTGCCCTCTGAAGTGGACTGTGCTGGACTTCCAAGTATACCATGTATTGTTGTGTATGGTATGAATATTTGTCTTTCTCCACCACAGTATATTAAAACTAAAAAACAGAAAACTATTACTACTATTACTTTGATTGTTATTGTTGTACTGGACTCAGTTGTAACATGATAATTTAATTTTAATTTTCTTTTGTCCTTCTCTTGTCCCTGTACACAACAGCAAACTTGACTTTGGCAGCGGAGAATTTCATGCTGTCTGTTGACCAGACCATTGTGAATGGCCACATCAGAATCTTCAGTGATGCTCTTTTGCTGATGTTTGGTTCGTACTACTGTATGAACATATCTTACCCAGCAGCCCAAGCATCTTTGGAGTTCTTACAGAGGTAAGACACCACTAGTCAATTTAATACATCAAAATAAGATATATAATGCACATACTGTAAAACTGAGCACTGCTCAAGTGCTGAAATGATTAGTACAGGGTTCCCAAACTTTGGCAACTCAGGGCCCACTTGAAAATCTCAAAATTTTTTGCAGCCCACCTCTGCCCTTATTAACAATACAGAGGCCTAATAATGCGATTTCAGTGCACTTTTTTTTAATCTTAATGATAAAGATAAAACGTTCAGGACTGACCTGAAAGTTACAGGAAGCTCCAAAGTCACTAACGCAGCATACTGATGCTACCAGTTCATGGAACATCCTGACTGAATCCTGAAGAAACCAGAGAATGGCTTCAGTTTGGGAAGATGATTCGCTTTCATGTTCACTAAGGGTGGGACAGTTCACTAATCCACAGTATGGTTTGATTTACATTGTTGTTTTCCCTCTCCATAAACACCATTCTATTATTCCATTTTATTCAAAATAAAGATGGTCATATCTCAAAAATATTAGATTACTACCTGAAGTGAGAATGATGAAGCAGCTGTAGGCATCTACATCTGTTATCATAGTTCACTCTCCTTCTATGGTTCTTGGTGAATATAAAGCATTTTTATTCTTGAAGTTTTATTGCTCTGACTCACAGTCCACATCAGCTCAGGTGATCTTCAGGTTATTGTTTCACTTCACCGCTCTGACGCGACGCCCCGCGTTTGTGTTTGTGTGTACACGCAGCCCCTCCGACCACCTTCAAACATTCATACGCATTCATTCACAATACACATACACAGTACTCACATGATAATCTTTTCATTACATCACTGTTCTACTGTTCCCTGTATGTCCAAATACTCTTTAATAAGCAAGCTCTGTCTATACTGTTGTGTAACCTTTTTGCAAATGTATGAACACATTACATTACAGTACAGTCCACAGTTTCTAAAGTTGTTGTTTTTTCATTTGACAGGTGTCTCTTCAAGATAAATCCAGACAAGGGATTAAAAGTGGAGCGGAACACCACCAAAAAACAACTTGCAGTCAGTCCAAAGGTTCTCACACTGATCACCAAAATTGCAGACTATGAGTGGAGGGAATAAGAAGTGCTCACAAGTCATGGATACTTTGTCCAAGTTACAGACTGTTATGGATTAGTATCCAGTGAGGTTTCATGTAAGCTATTTGTTATGTAGCTTTGTCATCAATGTTTTGGATGTATGGTTACTTGACCAGGTTATGGATGACTTGGATAGAATATGGATTCATTTCCAGTGAGGTTTAATGTAGGTTTGTAATCCATGTTGTGGATGTACAGTGACTTGACCAAGTTATGGATGCCTTGGATAGAGAATGGATTCATTTCCAGTGAGGTTTGACAAAGTTTGTCATCAATGTTTTGGATGTATGGTTACTTGACCAAGTTATGAATGCCTTGGATAGAAATAATACCGGGAATTGGTAACTCAGCTTTTTTTTTTTTTTTTTTTTTTTTTTTTTTATGCTTTTTTCTTTCATTTCCAATTCAGTTGAATTTTATTTTTTTTTTGTTTCAGAGCCAGTCATTTTAATTTAATTCATTTTTGAATATTGCTGTAATAATGGTTACCTGTTACAGTTGAATAAAAATACTGAGAATGGGAAATTGTAGCTGTTCTTGTTCAGCTTAGTCTCATTCAAACACAACAATTCATTTAAGCCCCTTTTCCCACTGGCCAAGAAACGGTTTAAACCATTTAAAATAAAAATAATTCCGGTGTTATTAGGTGAGAAAATTTTTTAAGTTGAAAGTCCTTTAAATATTCAGGAAATCAATGTAAAAGAAAACTAAAAACTAAACTTGCAATAAACAGTAAATTGTTGCAATTGTACACCCAGTATGTAGTTAAGTCTTTTTGACATGTTTTGAAAGATTAATCAAATTATTGTGTCGTATACGGTTATATTACATCTAATATAAAGTAATATACAGCCTTTTTACAAAAAATAATGCCATTAAAAACAACTAATAACAGCACATTTCTGTAAATTTAAGCATTATTATTCATATTACAATGTTAATTTGCCATCTTTATGGGTAATTTCATTGTTTTAAAACGTAAAATGTTTGTAATTAAATGTTAAAAACAACGTAAAATAACTAAATATACATTTGATGTGATCTAAAATTAACAGTAAATTGTTGCAATTTTAAACCCAATATCTAGTTTTACAACAGTTTTTTGACATGTTTTGAAAGATGAATCACATTATTTTGTGTGTCATATACTGTTATATTACATCAAACACAAATTATTATACAACCTCTTTCCGTGAAATAATGTCATTAAAACCAACTAATAACAGCACATTTCTGTAAATTTAAGCATTATTATTCGTAATACGACATTTACTTACCATATTTCTAGGTAATTTAATTGTTTTAAAATGTGAAAATGTTTCTAATTAAACATTAAAAACAACCTGAAAATAAGGCAAAATCTTGTTAAAATTACAACTACAAACTGTATTTTAATTATGGAAAAAAACTGTGTTTTTATGAGAAAGTAATTTTCTGTTATTTCACGGTATTTTTTTTTGCGCCCCAGCTGCCGGAAAATTACCGTTTTTTTAAGATTTTTTTTTACAGTGTGAGTGAAGATGGAGGACTCCTCTCGGGAAGGGCCAGATTTAGTGCTGACCACTTAATGATGATTCCGACCAAAATGGCACATCTTCAGTTGTGTACCCCAGCTTCATTGGTTGTTTCGACCTTTTAATACAAGACACCCTCAGCTGAGTTTCAACCACAACCAGTGGCTGCTCCTTTCAGTCACAGTGGCGCGTTCTTCAGTTGTCCTCTGTTGAGCCTGCCTTCTGATGCCTACCTCCTTCAGGATCCTCACAGCAGACCCAGCCACGAATCCCCTGCAGCCAACCTCCACACTGGCAGTGAGGAATTGGTCTGCTGTTTCTCCCCTTCCCAGATTAAGAATTTTGTTTGTGGGAAGGTAGCCTGGGCATTTGTGGGGGTTTGCATTGGTTGCATTGGCCAAGCATCTCAGAACCTGATTGTGGCACCAGGTGTATCTTCCTTGGATTAGACTGTTCTTGCAACCCACTAGGATGTGTTTGAGGGTTGCTGGGGTTGCACACTGGATACAAGCTGGGTCCACTCCACACCAGAGATGTAGGTTTGTTGGAGAAGACATTACATCGTATGTGGCTCTGATGATGAAATTTATCCTACTAGTTTCCTTCCTCTGCTTTATGTCCTCCCACTTCATCCACCTGCCCCTACTGGGCTTGGGAGATTGCTTTAGCAAACCTGGCTGCTTCCTCCTGGTGGCACACCTCTTCCACCACCAGATGCCGGCGTTCAGTCAGAATAGCCTTTTGCCATGACGGTGTTGATGCTCCCAAGCCAAAGCCCCCTCTGCCATGTTGGACGAGCCCCATGATGTCCCTGTGTCTGAGGGCTGCCTTAGCTTCTGCACTGCTGCAGCTGAGTTCCACTTCTTCCCTGTTGCTAGGGTGAGAGCTGTGCCAGTAACAAGAGGATCCCGGGAGTCTGAGTCATGTCCAGCCTTGTTTTTGCACTGAGAGGGCTCCATTCCCATACAGCCCTATGCTGCTGAGACATCTTGGTAGACCAAGCCACTTCCTCACTGTGTTGATCAGTCTCTCCAGCTGTTTGGCATGCGAAAGTCTGATCTCATAGATGGTAATTGGTCACATGAGGCATGGGAGCAGTCCAAATTGGAGGCATCACAGCCTCAGCTTCCCTGGCAGCGCAGTGTTGTTGATTTGTTTGAGGCCAGTGATGGTATCCTGCCTGAGTTGTTCCAGCTGTTCAGAGTCTTTAAGGTCTGCGGTGTACCAATGGCCAAGGCTTTTGATGGGCTTCTCCAAAATTGTTGGAATTGGTTTGTCATTGATGCAGAACCTCTCATTGGCGAGCTGGCCTTTGACAATGAATATACCATAGGATTTGCTGGGTTTAAACTCCATTTGTGAAAGTTTGATGTTTTCCTGGAGTTTCACCAGCAGGCATTTGGTGCATGCTTTTGTTGTTGTGATTGTTGTCATATCATCCATGTACGCCCTGACTGCGGGAAGGCGCAGTCCATTCTTCCTCCAACCACCCACCATGATGCTCGGATTATGAGCTCCATCTCCACAGGAGAGATGGTGCAGCCCACCATTATGTCTATTTCAAGATGCTGCCATGCGGTGGTACTGTTCTCTGTTGTGACACAGAATGGGAGATCCTGAAGGAGGCTTTGAACAGCCTTGTTATGGACTCTGGCACTTGGAAGAAGTTAAATGCTGTCCACACCATCTTGTGAAGCACTAACCCAAAGGCATTGGCAAGGTCTAGGAAGACCACATGCAGTTCTTTCTTTTCTTTCTTGGCTGACTGTATTTGGTGCCAGATGATACTTGCATGCTCCATGCTGAGAAACTGCTTATCCCCACTTTCTGCACTGATGTGTCGACAAAGTTACTGTTCTGCAGGAACGCTGAGAGTCTTTGAGCCACAACACTGAAGAAAATCTTTCCTTCCACATTTAGGAGACTGATCTGGAGGAACTGGGCAATGGATAAGGAGTTCTTTTCTTTGGGAATCAGGATCCCTCCCGCCCTTCGCCATGCCTTAGGTATGCATTCTTTCTGCCATGCCACCTTCATCAACCCCGAGAGGAGTGTTCTTGTACAGCTTATATGGAAAGCTGCTGGGTGCAGGAGCTGATGCTGATCTTGCTCGCTTCACTCTATGTAGGGGATCTTATCCATCTGGTGGTGTGGTGATTGAATTGGTGGCATGCCATCCAGAATGGCAGCTGGTAAATGCCTCTGGTTGTCTGAATAGATCTTCCTCAGGTGCTCCTCCAGTTCTCTTAAGGGATCCAGTCTTCTCCCTGACAAAGAGGCTTTGAAAAACTTTGACGGGTCTCTGTAGAAGCCAGCCCTCATTCATTCTTTCTTCTTGTGTTGTTTCCACAAACAGTCTGCTCTTTGCAGCATTGCAGGGTGCCACTTAATGTCACCTCGAATACTTTCCTTTCTACTTTAGTGACCTTCTTCCACTGCTTTCTGAGGTGCCTTTTTTCTTTCGTGAGTCTTTCAATCTCTTGTTGTCTCCTGGACTTGAGCTGGACTGGGCTGCTGGTTCCTTCTGTGTCCTTGGGTTCTTGATTCTCGTTCCAAATCTCTCCGCCCTATAGCTGTAAATGATCTCTCCCATCTTCTCCAGTTTTCTTTCAACATCTTATTTCAGACCTCTAAAAAGCTGGACAAGGTCTGTGTTAATGGTACTCCACTCTTTTTTTTCTGGCAGGATTTAGGCCACAGGGTCTGAGGCTTTCATTCATCCATTTTCCTGCTACTGCTGTCCGTGACTGGGTGGGCTCTGGACTCCTGTCAGTTGGAGGATCTGTACCTGGCTAAGCTTTGTCTGGGGTTCTGATATCCTGTGGGCTGTGGTGATTGCCCTGCCACTGGGCTTCCCTCAACTGATTTTACATGTTTCTGAAGAAGTAGTGGTCATTGCGAGGCCCCTTGCTAGGCTCCATCACAATTTTAAGTACATGCTATATGCCAATCCTTACCATGAACGTCTGTGGAGAGCAGATCCATAGGCAGGTGACCTTCATCATGGTAACTATAATAAACTCCTGGTTAACATTGTGAAATGGTCGGACAGTAGTTTTAGGCAACAAAACTACTTGGTTAAAGTTTGGAAAAGATTATGGATTGGTTTAAAATAATTTTTTTTGAACAGTTGGGAAATAAATTGAATGTGCCACAGTCCCATTTTTTAGATTTCTCCAAGTTTTATTGAAATTAACTCAACTTCCTTGCCCAATTCAACTAATGAATCACCCATGGATTCTCTGCTTTCCTTTTAGCATTCAAAAAGGGCTGCAATGTTTTTTACTCACAATTTACAAAGAACATTTCAGCCCACCAACACAGACCTTTCCAAACATTACATAAAACCAGTCTGATTTATTTATTATCTTACATCTACTTTTGTACTTGTAGCCCATCACTATGAGATAAGACTTGGGTCTTACCTTTCTCTAACTGCCTTTTTCTTTTGACATGTCAGCATATTTTATTAGTGTATTTTATTGTCTGTGTTTAGGCCAATAAAAAACAGTCACTAATGTGATCAGTCACTAAAGCTCATGACTACAGGTGACAAAACCAAGGAGATGGTATTGCATGAAGACCAGGTGTGCTGTAGTCTGTACTCTGACCTTGCGAATAGTGATATTCAAATGTTCAAGTATAAGCTGGAATGCACAGGGAATGATTAAGTGTGGGGTCACTTTTCTAAAACGACAGTAGGCCACGGCTCAGTTAATGACTAAATATTAATAATATTACTTAATAGATCAAATGAATGAACATTAAAAAAACTAATAATAATAAATAAATAATTAATAAATTAATAAACTAACTTATAAACTCTAACCAAACAAAATTGGTTGCAAAATTGCAGATATTGACAGATAAATTAGATGTTTTACTGCATTTAAAAACTGCAACTACATTTTAGTTGTGCTTTGGTAACATTTCAAACAGGTTACAACATTAAACATAACTGGAACTTCTTCCATGCTACCAGGATCAGAAAGAGCAGCATATTTAAACTCTTTTAGTCTGTAATACACATTTATGGAATCAGAATTATCCTCATTTCTGTGTACGTTTTGCTCCTCTTCAGCTAATAATTACACTTTTCACAGCCTGAAAGGTCATCATGTAAATCAGTCTTCTCTCTGTTACAGCCTAATTTAGACCATCATCCAAAATGCTTTTAACATTCAAAAAAAGGTGCAATGTCTTTAACTCATTTTACAAAAACATTTCAGCCCCCTGACGCACACTGTCCTTAATGTTAGGTAAAATTAATATTATTATTATCATTTATTTATTATCTTACATCTACTTTTGTACTTGTAGCCCATCACTATAAGATAAGAATAGGGTCTTACCTTTCTCTAACTGCCTTTTTCTTTTCACGTGTCAGCACATGTTTTGAGTGTATTTTATTGTCTCTTTCTTTTTCTTAATAGTTTTGTATTGTTGTGTGGCTGCTCTGTATGTTCTTAAAAGGCCAATAAAAACATTAAAAAAGTGTGTTACTCTGTTAAGTTAACGGTCACTAAAGCTCATGACTACAGAGGACAAAACCAAGGAGATTGTGGATTTCTGCAGAAACAAAGACTGTGAGCTTCAGCTGTTGGTTATCAATGATCAGGTTGTGGACATTGGACAGAACTTCAGATACCTCAGGACCACTCTTTCTTGTACTCTTATGTGAAACCCTAACCCTAACCCTAACCCTGTCGATGTTAGTCATATTGTGCAGAAAGCCCATCAACGATTGTTCTTTCTGCATCAACTCAGGATGTTTTAAGGTATCAAAGGCTGGGATGCTTGACTTTTACAGAGATGTGTTAGGGAGGGTGCTCACATTCTCTGTCACAGTGTGGTATGGTCATTGCTCCTGACAGGAAGAATGGCATCACAAATCATTGGTCAAGATTTGCCAAGCATCTGCGATATTTATAACACCTGTATGCTTAGAATGGGTCTGAAAATTTAGAGAGACCCCTCTCACCTTGCCAATCCACACTTTGTGGATCCCTTGCGGACAAAAAATACTTGTTACAGTACGATCTGGCCAAAAATTGACCCAGCACACACCTTGTCAGAACATAACTATTTCAAGAGGATTGAGAACCCTCTCCAGCGGTGTGAAACTTTGATTACATCCCTGCCAGCTCTAGCTCCTGAGAAGGCTAGCCTTTGACCTGCAAGCCTCCTGCCGACTCCAGCTCCAGAAAAAGCTAGTCATCAGCTTGCTAGCCTCCTATTAGCTTCAGAAAAGGCTACTCTTCGGGCTGGTAGCCTCCTGCCACCTCCATCTCCAGTCCTGGTGGGGCCAGCATTGGCATCTCCAGTCATGGTGGGGCCATTATCCACATCTCCAGTCATGGTGAGGTCTCCATCTCCAGCCATAGTTGGGTTTCCATCTGCACTTCTCAGTATTGATGAGGCCACCGCCATTCTCAGTCCTTGTGGGTCCACCGCCATCTTCAGTCCTAGTGGGGCCACTACCTTCAGTGCTGGTGGGGCTGCCATTGCCATCTTCAGTCCAGGTGGTGCTGCAGCCATCTCCTGTCCCAGCTGGGCCACCTCTGACATTTCCTGCCCCAGCAGTGCTGCCACTGCCTCCATCTCCTGTCCCAGCAGGGCCGCCACCGCTGCATGCAGTTCCAGTCTTGGTGGGGCCACTACAGCTGCCATCTCCTGTTCCAGCTGGGCTGCGGTCGCCACCATCTACAGTCCAGGTGGTGCTGCAGCTGCCATTTGGATGCGGCCAGTTCCTGTCCTGGTGGGGCCGCTGCCACAGCTATCTCCTATGACAGCGGGGCCACCATCTTCCATCCCGGCTAGGCCACTGTCACATCCAGCTTCTGTCCTGGCGGGACCGTAACCTGTTCTTGTCCCGGCTGGACTGCATACCAGTTCCTGTTCCGGCTGGGCTGCAGCCGTCACCAGTTCCTGTTCCGGCTGGGCTGCAGCCGTCACCAGTTCCTGTTCCGGTTGGGCCGCAGTTGTCTCCAGTTCCTGCTCAGGCTGGGCCGCCGCTGCCACAGCAGTCATCACCAATTCCTGCTGTGGCTGGGCCACCGCAGCCGTCGCCAGTTCCTGCTGTGGCTTGGCTGTTGCCAGTTCTTGCTCTAGCTAGGCCACGGTTCCAGCCATTGCCAGTTCCTCCTCAAGCTGGGCCACTGCTGCAGCCAGTTCCTGTTCTACCTGGGCTGCCACCATCATCAGTTCCTGTTCCGCCTGGGCTGCAGCCACCACCAGTTCCTGTTTTGCAGTCCTCAGATGGGCCCAAGCAGCAGTTTCTCATTTCTTTGGCTTCCCCAGCTCACCTACCAGGTTTGCAGCTGGCCCCAAACTGCAGGCTAGTCTTCAGGTGCCAGCAGCCTTATCCGGGCTCCGACCTCAGTATCCAGAAACCTAAATACAACAAATATTGTAAATAGTATTTTGTAATCAATCAAAGGGTCCAAAGCATAACAAATAAAGGAGACTAACAGAAAATCTCCCATCACAATAGCCAGAGTATTTGTGGCCTTTCTCTTCATCTTACTTTCAGACTTCGTGCTCTGACAGGTTGTGTTCTGGATGCTGC